>JAWQRP010002970.1:0-14298 GCA_033557875.1 Quadriops clusia | reverse complement strand
TTAACACGTTAAGCCCCGGCATTAAAATTTAATTTTTGTGCCCTCGGACCGATAATGTATTTCTTTTTTAAATTTAGACAATAGATAGAAAAACATGAAATGCGGCCAATATCGCCATATTTTTGGATGCTAGGTGCATTAAAACATACGAACAAGATATGAACTTGTATATAACGGATATTTCAGCATTACGTGCGCATGGAGACCAAATGTATTTGATTCTGACAATTTCATATATACCAATTAGTACCATACATTAAATTATTTTTTGATATAGTTTCCATATCTGTATAGGCACTTGTCTCTTCGTAGGATGACTTTGAATATTCCCTTTTGATAAAAATTATGTCCTTTAGTGAATAGTGTTTCACCTTCTCGTCTGAAGCAAATCGTCGGTCTCCCAAGTGCTCCTTCAAGTGAGGAAAGAGGTAAAAGTCACTTGGAGTAAGGTCAAATCATTCCGTTTAGACATTTTCCTTCTGATTTTGAAGCCTTTTCGCTGGGACATCGACCATCCTCCCTCCAGTCTCTTGCTCCTAGCAATTTTGATGACTTTTCTCACTTGAAGGAGCACCTTTGAAGTCGAAGATTCACTTCAGACAGAGAAGTAAAACGCTTTACAACAACATGCCTGCACACGCAAGGACGGGATTTTTATCATAAGGCAATATTCAAACTCATCCTACGAAGAGACAAGCGTCTATACTGATGTGGAAAAATATCCTAAGTATGTACGATCAGTTGGCTATATTGGTTGTATGAAATAAAATGTTATACGCTTTGCTGCGCCATATTTTCTGATTAACCCTTGTATATTGAATGTTTACTTCGTGGTCAGCCACCAAAACGATTACACCTGTTGTAATTGCAACTGGTAATTTTTTGCTTCATGAAAAATAAAAGTAGATAGATAAAATTGTACTACCTCTGTTCCATAATAAGTGAGCCATTAGCGATTTTTATTTTTTCCATAATAAGTGAGCCATTTTCGTAGTCTATATTTTTTTTCCAAAATAAAAGGGTTATTTTCGATTTTTATATTTTCAAAACAGCATTTCTTAAATTTTACATTAAACTAAATACTAGTACTAACCGAAAATTACAAAATGTTAATATAAACGAATAGAAGGTAAACAATTCTGCTTATGAAGTTTTACCTTGCCAATATGTTTAATCTTATAATTATTATTTCCATTTTGAAATGATTTTCTCTTGGGAATAAGTCCTTCTGATTAAAACGATTGATTTTACTTTCTTTCCTTTATTAAAATTTTAGTCTGCAGATCAAGTAATTTGTTGACAATGAGAGTTTTAAAAAATCAAGTTTGCGAGAAAATGTACATCGTTTGTGAAGATTTTCATGGGATGGTTTTCTACGGAGATAATAAGGACCCAACTCTACAAAAATGTATAGAATAGCTTCGTTTTGGTAATGAAGTAAATATACGTTTTGGCATTCACTATGCCATATGCCGTCATTTGCCATATGCCATCATTTGCCATAAAAAGTACATAAGCAGCAAAATTAGTAATCTACTTTATTTCCTAGCTATTGTACCTCAATTATTCATGCAGATATGCAGAACCTAAATTTTTAACGTTAAGGCTAATACTTGCACTACAAGTCTTTGTCAGCTAAGATATTTTTCAAGTCTATTATTATTTTGCCGGCATTTTTCATTATTCGAACATTTAAAAATCACACTATATATATGTATAATTTGTACCTAACCTATAGGACGACTGAGGATTTTTGGGCTTTTTTTGGGATTCTGTGATTATGAAAAAATTGTAAGAATCATTTGTAATATAAAGCCACAAACAAACTTCGAATACTTTTTATCCTTGTCGTTCAATGAGCAAAATCTCTGTTTGAGAGATAATTGTTCCATCCTGTATTTTATGACCTACAAACCCAAAAATTAAAATAATAAATAGTATAATATTTGGTACAAAAAATACCTTAAGTTTATTTACAATAAACTTAAGCTTTGACGAAAACCAACCGTTGAATTCCAAAGGTATTAACTTTTTCTTAAGAAGCATTATCGAAAAAGGATTTATCTAACACCTGCTTATTTTTTCTGTTGGATGCAAAATTTGAAAAATTGAATCGCCAAATCAAACCTGAGAATATTTATGAATAGATAGGTATACAAAAATAAAAAAAATAGGATAAAAAATAAAACCCTTTTTGGATATGTGCACCAAAGGTAATGTACCTAGTTTCCAGGAGTACCATGAATATTTAAATTTTTAGATTTAATACCATTAATTGTTAAAATTAACTTTAAATGATGTTTTATTTCTTGTTAAGAGCTGAACTAATTAAATTATACATTTAAAATTTAGTTTTAAAAAAACCGGCCCAGGGGCATTGCTAAGTATAATATATGCAAACTTTGAATGACTTAATGAAATGAATTAATGGAAGTTATAGGAAAGGCGAAAAAATGCATTAGGTGTTCTTGTAAGATAAGGAACTTTATAATATTTTTATTTGTTATCGCAAATATTTGAGGCACAAATAAAATAAACTACAAAACACTCTTTTTTACTTAAATACGTAGATACATAATTCGAAGTAATCGTTTCTCGTTTTATTTAATACATTATACTTAGACACCTAAATAAATAATCTATATCGATTGATCCTCGTGATTGCACCAACAAGAAAGAAGTCAGTCAGACTGCGGCAGAGACGTAACGGAAAAGCCATAGAAGAAAATGTTTTGTTGTAAAAGGCGAGCTTATAAATATAAAGAACGTTGTGTAGGAGTTAATAGTCCTCACCTTGGCTGTCGTTTAAGGAAATGTTCATACATAGCTGTGTTTCTTCGGCATTGTCCTCGACGTTTCCGAACAAACCCGGCTTGGTCGTTTCGTCGTCCCAGAGATTAATAAAATGTTTCGGAGGAGCTGTCATTTGGGGGCTCTCTTCGAAGTTGAGACTTTTCCTCGAAAGCGAAGGGTAAAAGGTGGTGCGAGGGATCTTCGCTGGACGGACTGTGCACTTTAGGGCCATCTCTTGTTCAATCGTTAAAGTGGGCACCTACATTTGATTATTAGATTAGGACTTACGCCTATTTTATAATCTTTGACTTATGTATAAATATACAAATTAAATTCTTGGTTTATATAGTCGTATTAATAATTAAATAATATATTAGCAAAGATTATTGATATTAGATACCTGTTTCTTTTTTTTTGCAATCTAAGCCTTATTGATGTCATAAAAAAATATTGAAAATTTGATTTGACTCTCCTATTTTAAAAATTCTCTACAGTATGACGTCACGTCAGTGGGCGTGTCTATCGTTGGTCTATCGAGATGTGGTATAAAAGAAACCTGTAATTTACCTTAGGATTTGCATTGGACGTAAGCGCCATCTATAAGTGGAGACCCGTATTGGAATATCAAAATGTGATGATATAATACATCATCATCGCCGCTGTGAAAGCATTTATACTTTTAGGCCAAATTATAAAATATCTGCCCATTTATCTTTGTTTCCCCTTGAAGAAATACAATTTTTAAGACTTATAGAATATAATTTTTTAGTTCTCTAAACCCAAAATCACAACAATAACTTATATTCATGGTCTTTCGGAAAAAATAGTAAAAATTCTCAGACCTTATAACTTTACACTAGGTCATAATAATAATAATAATGCCAATAAATTGAAACTTAATATAAATTTGAAAATTTTTATAATATAATATAATAAACTAATATATTATTTAATTATTAATAGGATTATACTACCTAAGAATTTATTTAGTATAATTATTAGATTTATACGAGTAGATTTTTGTGGGTAGTGTAATTATATTTATTTATTACTACTTAATAACTAAAAAAGAACTTACAAATTTCCTTGTTTTTGGCACCTCCCGGAACGTAAAGTCCAAGTCGCAATTGCCTTCTTCAGTCAAAGGGCTGATTGGCATGGTAAACCGAGAAATGTTCGGTTCATAATTTTTGAATTCGTTGTTATCACCAAGTCCTTTGAACTTATTATTCTGATGCTCATCTCGATCTGCCTCACATTCTTCACCGATTGTCTGATAGTTATTGACGACTCGACGGCAATTGTCGTAGTTATGACAATTTTGTAATTTGTGGAAGTTTTCACATTTGTGGGAATTTTCATATTTGTTCAAGTTTTCACATTTGTGGGAATTTTCATATTTGTGGGAGTTTTCATAATTGTGGTAAGTTTCATATTTATGGGAATTTTCATATTTGTGGGAATTTCCATATTTGTCTGAATTTTCATATTTGTTAGAATTTCCATATTTGTGGGAATTTTCATATTTGTGTGAATTTTCATATTTGTGTGAATTTTCATATTTGTGGGAATTTCCATATTTATGGCAATTTTCAGGCTGTTTATCATACAGTTTATAGTTATTGCAATTTTCATTATTATCACTTTTGTACTTATTGCCACTTTTGTATTTATCGTAATTTTCATATCTATCGCAATTTTCGTATTTATCGCAATTTTTGTATTTATCGCAATTTTCGTACTTATCGCAATTTTCGTACTTATCGCAATTTTCGTACTTATCGCAATTTTCGTACTTATCGCAATTTTCGTACTTATCGCAATTTTCGTACTTATCACAACTTTCATACTTATCACAACTTTGATACTTATCGCAACTTTCATACTTATCGCAACTTTGATACTTATCGCAACTTTTGTATCTATGACTACTTTTGTATTCTTCCGGTTTGTACTCGACATCCATTTTCCGATTCTGCCTTTCGAACTTCCTGCAAACTTCATACTGATCGAATTTACTGGGCCCAGCGGCAGCGTCGACCACATTCAAATTCATACTGTCTTCGAAAGGACTCTGCAAAAATTGGTTATCGCAGTCTTGAGCCGTCGAGTAAATCGGCTTCAAAAACCGATGATCGATAGGCACCCTCGCCCCCGGTTTAATCGCATGAATGTTTTTCTTAACGTTCTGGTCGATATCATACAAAACTTTCATTTTCCGAGAAGTCTTCAAAACAGCAGGGACTAAATTTGGTGTTTTATCGACGACGGGGACGTTTGGCCGAAACTTCTGGTTTTCCGGAGTGTTGTAGACATATTTCGTAGGAGTAAAACGCGGTACGGAATGTTGATTTTCTTGGTCCTCCAGCTGCTTGCGTTTCAAACCTGCTCGGGACGCCATCGGGCTGTTCTTCCCTTTCAGAACGTTGTTAAATGAACGAATCTTTTCCTCGATTGCTATTAAAAGTTTGTCCTTTTGCTTCTTCAGGCTTGAGAGCCGACCTTCGACGAACAATTCGCTGTCGAAATCATCGTTTGCTAGATTCTTCGGGACATCGGATTTGTTAATTACATAGGATGTGCTTTGTACGTCTTCGCTGTTTAAATCAGAAACGTTGGACAAATTTTTGGCGAAAGATTTGTTACAATTTGCTGGTACTTTTATTAATTCGTTGTACTTCTCGCATATGTCTTTGAAGATGCTCTTCGTGTTCTTCGGGATAAATTGGTTTGATTTCAAGGGGTTCGTTTTCCGGGAATGTGTTGCATTGTCGTGCCCTTCGTCATTGTTTCTTTTTTGGGCGATTCCTAATCGTTGCTTTATTCCTAATTTTGGAGGTTTGGTTTCTTCGTCTGGCTTAGTTCTTGGTCTTAGCCTAATGCCTATTGGTTGTTTAAGAACTATTCCTTGTTTAATCCCGATTCCTTCTTTAACCAGCTCTTCTTGTTTAACTCCTTCTGCTTGACTAATCGATTCTCTTGCTACGTTTCCGTTATCCTGTTTAATCCCCACTAATGGTTTACCCCCTCCCCCTGGTGCCTTCTCGATTTCTGGGCAAGCGATTTCCTGTAACAAGAAAAAATAACAAAAAGTTTAGTTCTAGGTTTGTATTTAATAATTTTGAACGTTTATTAATTTTAGATATTTAATAATTTTCAACATTTAATGATTTCTATTTAACGACTATCAATTTAATGACTATCAATTCAATGACTATCAATTTAATGATTATAAATTCCATTACTATCAATTCAATGATTATCAATTCAATGACTATCAATTCAATGGCTATCAATTTAATTACTATCAATTCAATGACTATCAATTTAATGACTATCAATTCAATGATTTCAGTTTAATGATTTCAATTTAATGACTTTTCAATTAATGACTTTCCATTTAATGATTTCCAATTCAAATCTTCAATTTAATGATTTCCAATTCAAATCTTCAATTTAATGATTTCCAATTCAAATTTTCAATTTAATGAATTTCAAAATAAATTTTCTACTTTTTAGGTTTTGAACAGAATGATTTTCAAAGTTGGCAATTCTTACAGGGGCGAATTTTTGGGAGACGGGGCCATTTTTTGACAGCTTGTCTTTGGTGCGAAAGACAGCAAAGGTCGCTTTTTGGAATTCCGGACGCTGTTGGGTCTTGAAGATCTTGTTGGGGTCGTGCTTTTTGCGGGGGAATCCCCTGACGCGGTTCTTTTCGGCCTTCTGGGCCGTGTTCCTGCGCTTTTTGAACATTTCGGGAGACGAAGTGACTTTTCTGGTGACTTTTCGAATTGACACTCGATAACAATGGCGCGCTGACACCTGCTCAACTTGACGGCGCGAAAATTACTAAGGAGCTCTGGCAAGGCTTGCTTGGATAATTTCGTTGGATGGATATGGGTGAACTGGCGTACAAAATTAAATTAATTAATTTAGGTAAAAACAAATCAATCATAAGTAAGATGCAATCATAATATAAACGAAAACTACTAAATTTAGATGTTAAATAACAGAAAGAAAAACAGGAAAGGTCCTGATTTTGTTCTGCGTCCAGGGTCCTAACTACTTTAAAAACTATACAATACTTAATAAACCTACCCTCTTTAGAGACTTAGCCGATATTGGTGGAATGCCTCAGGATTTTTAAATCTGTTCTCTTAAATAGGTACATTTTGATAATATTATTTTCACGATTAAAAAAAAAGTACAATTCGGGTGACATTTCAAACTGACAGTTGCGTAGCATCGACAGCAGGCCTGGCACACGTCAACCTAATGGCAAAAAAGTTACCAGAATCCAGCAAAATACCCATACAATGTCGTTCTTCATTCGACTTTCTTCTTTATGCGCTTTAATTCATCGTAGGAAAATACACACAATATATCAAATATAAATGAAAATATGTAAAATACAAATGAAAATATATCAAATATAAATGAAAATATATCAAACGCTTGAATCAAAATTTGATGTTGTATCCCAATTTAAACATTGTGTTAATAAACCAAAGATAAACAACTAATAATTGTCAAACAGAAATAATTGATGTAGATATAATTGTTATAAAAATAATTGATATAATTATTAAAAAATAATTGATATAATTATTAAAAAATAATTGATATAATTATTGAACAATGATTGACATAAATATAATTGGATTTGCATTAAATTTGTTTTATTTTATTTAATTTCCGAGATTAAATAAAATAAAACAAATTGACGAAATGATAAATTAGTTACAAAAAAATGTGTTTGTGAAATGTTTAAACTGTTAAAGAGTAAAAGATAATCTCCAACTAAATACACCTGGAGATGATTACAAATGATAAGCGAAACGTCGCACTTTTAAATAAAGAAACATGTTAAAATAAACTAAAAGAAACTTTGATTTCAATATAAAATAAAAAATACAAGAAAATTAGAAATTAAAGTTGAAAATTATTGGTTAAGAAACAAAACAGAATAAAAATAGTTCATTTAATTTATTACAACTTTCGATATGGCGCCGTCCATAAATGATGTCTCGGGTAGAAGGGGGTACAAAAATTTGTGACATTTTGTGACAGGGGGGAGGCTGGGGGTCAAAAATTGCCAAAATTTCCGTGACATCATATATGGACAGCCCCTATAAGAAGCTCCAGTGAAGTGTCTTAAAAAGCGAGCGCCGAAGGCGCGAGTAGGCGAGCGAGCGAAGCGAACGAGTTCATCGTTCCTATAATCGAAAATACTATTGAAACATATAGTAAGAAAATATTTTACGTAGCAAACTGCTTCTCGTGGTTGTAAAAAATGATAAAATTTTAATACAAATCCAATTATATCTATTTCAATTCATTTTAAATAATTATATCAAATAATTATATCAATTGTTTTTAAAACAATTATATCTATATTAATTATTTTTAAAACAATTATATCTATATCCATTATTTTTATAACAATTATATCTACATCTATTACTTTTATATCAATTATATCTATGTTAAGTAATTTTGTATGACAATTATTTTAACGTGAATTTAAATAAATTGAATGTAAGAAACTCCAGAGAAGTGTCTTAAAAAACGAGCGCCGAAGACGCGAGGCGGCGAGAGAGCGAAGCGAGCGAGCTCGAAGGGCTAATAATTAAAATTACCTACTCGTGAAACATTTTTCTAAACAAATATTTTATGTAGACAATTCTTTATGTAGGAAACATTTTATGTATTAAATATCTTATGTAAGAAATATTTTCTGTAGATAATATTTTATGTAGGAAATATTTTATATAGAAAATATTTTATCTAGAAAATATTTTATCTAGAAAATATTTTAAGTAATTTTGTCGATAAAACCTGGTCTTGACTTTTTCACAAATCAAAGCTTATTATTTATTATTATTCTCGGACAATATGTTAAAGATAAAATATCTCGTTACCTTTTACAACAATTCGGGTGACATTTCAAACTGACAGTTGCATAGCAACGACAGCAGGCCTGGCACGCGTCAACTTAACGGCGAAAAAGTTACCAGAATCTAGCGCAATATCCATAAAACGTCGCTCTTCCCTCGACTTTCTTCTTTATGCGCTATAATTCATCGTAGGGAAATACGCAAAATTTATCAAACTTTTGAATCAGAATTTGATGTACGTTAAGTTTGTGTTTAATTTATATTCGTTATGACATAATTACACATACAACATATATGTTATATGAAAAAATATATATCCCATTAGGGATTAGGGACATTAAGGATATATGTAAATAAGTATGTGTAAGTATATATGTATATATAAATATGTATGTATAAATATGTATGTATAAACATGTATGTATAAGTACGTATGTATAAATATCTATGTACCTATGTATAAGTATTAGCGAAATGGAACCGAAATTGATCGGTCCATCTTTCAAACCCAATTATTCAAATGGGCTTTTCCGGCGAGAAGGGCTCCAGCAGTCTCATCGGGGGCATTTCCGCGAGGAAATAAATAACAAGCAAGAAGCGATCCTCGCGCAGCCAATCTCGCGACACGATTCAGTTCGGTTCGCGAAAATCAATAAAGCTAACGAACATGAACCTAAATAGAACTTGAACTTAGCCTCAACAATAATCCAAGTGCAGCCGGAAAATCGGCCCAGGATGAGTTTCCCGTGAATCCCTCGGATCCCCAGTAGGCCATGGAACCAGGGGGGCCCAAACGGCCCTTCTGCAATTCGCAGGAGGTCGCGATCTAGCCAGCCGCGACTTCGATGCTCGTTTGTTCGCTCGGCCTACTGTGATATATAGGAGACTTGACCGCGAGTTTTAGCTGATATCAGGGCTGAATTTTTAGTGTTATTGGGACTGGTGACGTTCAATTGTTCAGGATAAGGCGATCGTCATTTGTTGGGATCGTTGATTTTGGCGATCGTCTTTTGTCGAGATCGTCGTTTGTCTAAATCGTCATTTGTCGAGATCGTCGTTTGTCTAAATCGTCATTTGTCGAGATCGTAGTTTGTCTAAATCGTCATTTGTCGACATCGTCGTTTGTCGCGATCGTCGTTTGTCGTGATCGTTGTTTGTCGTGATCGTCGTTTGTGGTGATCATTTGTCGTGATCGTCGTTTGTAGTGATCGTCATTTGTCGCGATTGTTGTTTGTGGTGATCGTCTTTTGTTGGATAAGCCTACTCGATTGTTTGGTGATTCAATCTTCGATTTTTTCGAAAAATGAGCGCCCCCAACGTTCTTATGACGCTTGTCGTCGTTATTTTGCTTCGTTACGCATTTTCGCAAAAGCCTAACACGGACGTCCGGCGTCACGACGTCTATATCGCGGGGTTCTTTCCTTTTGGAAGGGGCGTCGAGAATGCTGATACTGGTAAGAAGGGTTTCGTAGGAAAGCTTTTATTTTTGAGTAGGTAAAAACGAAAAAATTAAATGAAAAAGATTTTGAAATAAAAAAATTTGGACTTGAAAAGATTGTCGAATTAAAAATATTTGGATTTGAAAAGAGTGTTGAAATAAAAATATTTTGAAATAAAAAATAACCTGATTTTTAAAAAATTGCAATAAAAATATTTGAATGAAAAAAGTAGAGACAAAAAAAATTACAATAAAAAAATTTGAAAGAAAAAACTTGAGTCACAAAATATTACAATAAAAAAATTTGAATGAAAAAACTTGAGTCACAAAATATTACAATAAAAAAATTTGAATGAAAAAAGTCAAGTAAAAAAAATTACAATAAAAAAATTTGAATGAAAAGTTAAGTCAAAAAAATTTGAATTTAAAAAAATTTGAATTTAAAAAAATTTGAGTCAAAAAAATTTGATTTAAAAATTTGAATCAAAAAAATTTGAATTTAAAAAAATTTGAGTCAAAAAAATTTGATTTTAAAATTTGAATAAAAAAAATTTGAATTTAAATTTGAGTCAAAAAAATGTCAGTAAAAAAAATTGAATTGAAAAAATTTGATAAAAAAGAAATATTTATTTATATGTACATTTAGTCATACATTGAAATATGTATGCATAAGTTTTTTTTTAATTCTATTTCGTTGCTTATCCTCCGAAAAAATTTAAATTAAAAATATATCGTACCTACTTCTCAAGAAAAGCTTTCCGTGTCATAAGTGCATCTGTAATAATTCATGAGTTCCCCGACGAGTAAGAAAGCATTTTCCATGTCTTGTTATGTCACACATGAATATTTTACTCGCTTTTTGCCAAAATGGAAATACCTTGTTTCGATTACTTTTGTTTCGCAGGAAGGGGAGTCATGCCTAGCGTCAAGTTGGCTTTGGATCATGTCAACGAACATTCGCAAGTTCTCCGAAACTATAGGCTACACATGTGGTGGAACGACACGATGGTAAGAAAAACGAATTATAAATGAAAAACAAAAAATAAGAATATCAAAAAAAATATTCTATTAAATGCATTAAGTATTATGTATGTAATTAAATTAATGAAATAAATAAATAATAAAATTGTTCGTACGTCTTATAGGCAGCCTAGCCTACTTAATATTCATTAATTTACTCAAGGCGAGAATACATAAAATCACGTTAAATTCAAATTTTGGCTATTAAATTTTGATGAGGTTTCGTATCGCATGGCCATAAAATTCATAGCTTTGTGTTTAGCGACTGTTTCTTTATGGCCTGTTTATCGGTATTGCTTTTTTAATGATTGAATACTATTTAATTTCGTTTAAGTACAATTTTAATTTTTTTCAAATACACTTTTAATTCTTTATTAATTAAAAAATTGTTAATTAACGAACATATTTGCTACTGCTTGGGTCGGGAAGACAGTTGCGGCGGATTTTAAACTTGAATAAGAGTCCGTTCTCTGAATTCCCAACCTGGTCGATAGCGCCATCTACAAGGATAAAACACTACTATCGAGGAAAACGTTTTGGAAAATAATAAAATATAAAGCATCTTTTTAGTTTGTCAAAACTCTATTTTCGTTAATTGTCGATAATTGTAGTGCAATGCTGCCGTTGGAGTCAAAGCCTTCTTCGACATGATGCACAGTGGGCCCCACAAATTGATGTTATTTGGAGCGGCTTGTACACATGTAACTGATCCTATAGCGAAAGCTTCGAAACATTGGCACCTTACTCAGGTAAAAATACGATTAAAGAATTATCATTATAATAATTATTATAAGAATCATTGTTTGCGCTATTTAATCTATCAATCTATCTGTTTATCTATCTAACTATCAATCTAACTGTCTAACTAACTATTTATCTACCTAATTAACTATCTATTTATCTAACTATCTAACGATTTAACTAATTATTATTGTGTAACTATCTAACTAACGTATCTAATTATCTAACTATCTAACGATTTATCTAATTATCTAACTATCTAATGATTTATCTAATTATCTATTTATCTAAGTATCTAACAATTTATCTAATTATCTATTTAGCTAATTATCTAACGATTTACCTAATCATCTATTTATCTAACTATCTAACGATTTATCTAATTATCTATGTATCTATTAGCTATCGTATGCAGACACACACCCGATGTTCACGAAAGAAAGCTTCCCGAATTTTTTCCGGATCGTCCCTTCGGAAACGGCCTTCAACCAACCGAGGCTATCACTTCTCCGAGAGTTCAACTGGACCCGAGTCGGAACGATCTACCAAAACGAACCTCGTTACTCATTGGCTCACAATCGTCTCGTGGCCGAGCTAGATAACCTCGGCTACGAAGTCGTCGAGACTCAAAGCTTCACCAACGAAGTCACGACAGCTCTTATGAAGCTCAAAGAACGGGACACTCGGGTCATTCTGGGTAACTTTAACGAACGATGGGCTAGAGCCATCTTCTGTGAGGCTTATCATCTAGAAATCTATGGAAGACGGTACCAGTGGATCATTATGGGGACTTATAGAGACCACTGGTGGACTCGGCTTGAACCGGACTCGAATTGTACCGTTGACGATTTGGAGAAGGTGCTCGAGCAGACGATTTTGACTGACTTATTGCCTTTGTCGACGAGTGGGGAAATCACCATCTCGGGAATCGTAAGTTTTTTTGTCTAACTTTGTTTAAATAATAATAACTATAGAGTTGGCGGTATTTCTTGGGTATAGGATATTGATAACTAAAATCAGCTGTGACGTTTCGGTTTTTTATTTTAGCAAATTTGATATTGCAAATGATGGAGGAACAAAACATATTTGGGGACATTAGTTTTAATATTCTCACATATAAAAGACACGTAGATGACATTTTTGTAATTTTGAATAAAGACAACGTACACGAATTATTAAATAAAAAATAGTTGTGTAATATGTGATTTTTTTAACTTTTGTAAAAACGGGATTAAGAACAAATTGTTCAATAATAATTATCATTATATAATTTTTCTAAATATATAATTTTGTTTTCTCCCGATAGACAGCAGACGAATACTTCCAAGAATACGATTCCCGACGAGGCAAAGAATACTCGAGATTCCACGGCTACACCTACGATGGCATCTGGGCCGTCGCCTTAGCCATACAAAACGTAGCACACAAAATAAAATTCTTCAGAAGAAATGCCACCGTCATCGACTTTAAATACCGAGACCCGATCTGGGAAAATCTTTTCCTCGAAGCTCTTCGTAACACAAGCTTTGAAGGCGTCACAGGACCCGTTCGCTTCTACGGAAACGAACGTAAAGCGAGCATTCTACTCAAACAATTCCAAAACGGATCCGAAGTCAAAGTCGGGGAATACAGTGCTGCCACCCATCACCTCGACTTGACCCTAGGGTTGCCTTTACGTTGGATCGGACGACATCCTCCTAAAGATAGGACA
Source organism: Quadriops clusia (assembly GCA_033557875.1). Taxonomy (NCBI): domain Eukaryota; kingdom Metazoa; phylum Arthropoda; class Insecta; order Coleoptera; family Hydrophilidae; genus Quadriops; species Quadriops clusia. The sequence continues at coordinate 698 of JAWQRP010002970.1, read as the reverse complement.
CTTTTGATCATCGAACACTCGAGGGTAAACAAAACGGTCTATGCCATTTTGGCATCGTTGGCGGTTTGCGGGATCGTTATGGCTTCTGTTTTCTTGGCATTTAACATACGGTACCGCAACCAGCGATACATCAAAATGTCCAGTCCTCACTTGAATAACTTGATTATTATTGGGTGTATGCTGACATATACGAGTATTGTGTTTTTGGGGCTAGATTCCGGATTGTCCAGCATCGGTAAGTTTAGATTAAAAATTGTTATTATAATTAATTATATTAATAATAATCATTATAATTAATTATATTAATAATAATTATTATAATTAATTATAGTAATAATATATATACAAAGCTTTATTAAGGACCATCGACCGAAGTCCTTCAGTCCTAAACAGTATTTACAGATATATTACAACATGTACAATAGTTTAGACGAGATTCTTTATGAGCGCTTCGATAAGTGAACCATTTGGGTGGTCTGATTGGTTGGTAAGCCGTTCCAAAAGTTCTCTGTTTTCGGTCTTGTTTATGAATTTGGACCATAGCGTTTCGAGTCTGGTATCTATTGGTATGTCTTCAGTGAGTTGATAGAGGAGAGGATTGGGAGGATTGTGAAGGACATTGTTAGAGTGGCGGATTTTGGTGATGCATCTGAGTGAGGATGTTTCTGCTATGTTTAAGATTTTTAAAACTGAATTAT
>JAWQRP010002969.1:0-14300 GCA_033557875.1 Quadriops clusia | reverse complement strand
AATGCTAACAGGCTAGGAGAATAAAAAATGGAATATTATGCTGTTTGTTTCATGGCGATATCTTATTCCTACGCGAAAAAATATCTAAAATACGATTTAAGGTATGACTAGCTGCCTCTTAAATAAACAGCAAGACTTAGACCCCACAAAAAAACATGAAAACATAATACCCCTAATAAAAAAGGGTTGCCTTCCCACGAAAACATGTTCCATCGCACATCTATTATATACATACATATAATATATACGTACATATAATACAACGTAGATGTGATTTTTATATTATGTATATTGATGGGCCATAAATTTAGAATGTGGCGGCCGAGCAGGGAAAAATTTCATTAGGGATGATTGATGGGCCTCCCCTTTCCGGCCGCATAAATAGCAACACGAAACGTCACCGTATTTCACAATTTTCGATAAAAATGTTTGCATTCGCTTGAAATTTGGGCCGTTTCGGTTAATGGCAAATATTTAAAACATTCGATGTGCATTTGCATAGATATTTCCCGATCTACGTTCCGGGCTTTTATTTAATATGCTGCTGCTGGCTTTCCGGCTGATATTTATACAAGTCGCGGCGCAGCTTTATGGCCCTAAACCAATGATGCACATGCTACTGGGCTATTTCCGAAAAATCATTTTATGTACTCGCACGTATGTATTTATGCACATATAAATTTTGTTTACTGTTGGGTCTGGAAAATTTTGAGGAAAATTTATACGAGGATGGTTCGTTAAGATATAATCTGTATGAAGTTGAAATTTACTTAATTTTAACTTATTTAGTTATTTTCCCAAGCACAGGTATAATCGACTAATGATGTCGATTAGGTAATTTTTTAAGAGTTGAATTTTTCATAATTGTTTGCTTCCATAAGCTGACATGTCAGCTAAGATACTACGTTAAATACTGTCCTTTGTGCAAAATTGCACGACTTAGCCTGCAAATTAAAGGAAAGCAAACAACTTGTGGGCGAGTTACACAAAAGTTTCCATATATCAACTTGAGATTGTATCAAATCAGCGATGAAATAATAGCAGTTAGTTATTAAGCCTTCCATGTCCACGTGCGGTTTTAAAACTTTTACATGTCTGACCGTTTTATATCTTCGTTGATCTGCCCTGACTCGCGAACTACACTGTAATTATGTGCCAGCCCGAAAGGTAAAAGCAGAAATTTTGTAAAAGAGTAGACGATAATTAGAGCGATTCTTTGATGCGATACAAACTTCAATGAATAGTTCAGGAACGCCCAAGGGGCCCTTTGCTTTGTTGTAAGACTGCTGTTGGAGGCGAAGAGATAGATGTATGCACTTATATTCATTTGCAACACAATTATAAAATAAATAGTTTTTCTTGTAAAAGTATACAAACAAAATCTTTATAGAAAATTACCCTTCAGAAATGTTGAGTTGTTCTATTCAAAATTTTGAAAAGAGACTAACATAATGAATAAATTATTAAATATTTGTATTAATGGGTATAAGGTCATTTCTAAAAAAAAATAATTTATTATCTTTTGATTTTTCAAAAGTAAATTTTAGTTCCTCATGATAGTTATTAAATTTTACAATTTAGAATGTAGAATTTCTAAAGAAGAAATAGTAATATCATCTACTTTAATTTAAAAAAAAATACTAAAATTCAAACATCTTGGTTTACCAAAAATATTTGGTCAGAAAGATATATTAATTTTTTATCAAATTGTGATTTTAATTATAAAAAAAGTATAATTTTATGTTTAGTTGATAGAGTATACAAATGAAGCAATATTGAATATCAAAATACTGCAATTAAAAAAGTTAAAAATGCTTTAATCAAAAATGATTACCCAGAAAATTTCATTCATAAAGTTATATCTAATAGAATTAACAAAATTAAAAATAACCAAAATTCAAACATAAAAAACAATATCAATAACCAACGTTATATTATTTTACCATAGGCATATGAAAAATCTTACAGAAAATATTAGAAATAGATTTAAAAAATTTAATATTAAAATTATTACTAAAAATCAAAACACAACAAAAAAAATTTTCTCTAGAATAAAAGATAAAGATGATAAATTGAAACAATCAAACCTTGTTTACAAAATTAACTGTTATATTGGTGAAACAAAACAATATCTACATAATAGAATTTCTCAACATAAAAATTCTTGCAATAAAGAATTAACACAAAACTGTACTGCTCTAACAAAACATTGTAAAGAATATACACATACTTTTGATTTTGATAATGTTAAAATTTTAGAAAAAGAAAATATTTGGTACAAAAGAAAAATTTTAGAATCTTTAAATATTAAACATGAAAAATTTTCAATTAATTTTAAACAAGATACAAATAACATTAATAGAATTTATAACCAAATTGTTAAAAATACTAAATAACCTTCATATTGTTATTTTTACTATTTTTTTAAGTGAAACTTATTTTTTATTGTTTTGTCAATTAAAATAAGAAGATATTTTATAAAATAATTTGTCAACATTAGGAAATTTCAAATTTTATAATCTTTATATTTATTACTCCTGAAGAAATTATCATAATATATAATGAAACGGTGAGGAAAATGTAAACATATAATTTTTAAAAGACCTTATACCCATTAATACAAATATTTAATAATTAAAAAGAAAAGGTTAAAAAACAAGAAAGTTTAATATAATGATTAAAGTATCTAATTACTTTTGTTTTATCTGAAATAGAAATTTTATACAAACATAGAAGAAACGTTTAAATATATTAAACAAGAAAAATAATAATACAACATATACCTAAAGATCAAAAAATAATTTTGAAATTAAAACAATCAACTCCCAATAATTACAGCCATTTTCTTGTGCGCATTTAGCACAAAATAAAGTTCCCACAAGTGGAAGCGTCTACTACTTTCCGAACCGAAATAATTTCCTCCGAGGAGCGTGAAATATATTTGTTCGCTTCCTTTGAGAAATTTGGAGAAATGTTTGCCCCTCGAACTGCGAGAAACTTCGCTGTTTATTTTTGCGCTAGAAGAAGAGGCGCTTGCCGGAGTTTCAAATTAACGGAGCCAGTTTGTTGAGGATGCTATTAATTATTCTGACTCGGAATAATTATTTTGCCCTGCTGCCGAACTTCGCGCGAAAGAAACACAGAAAACTTTTCTGGTAAAGCAACAAACGGTACAAAAAAATTAACTGCCAAAACCATGTAAAGCCTTTCATTCAAAACTGAATCCAAAACGAAATAAAAAAAACAAATAACACATTTTAAGTAAATTTGTTCTTTGTAATTGGTCAATTTTAATATGAAAAAGCATAATATAAAAATAAGAAACGAAGTTAGTAACGGTTGCTAAGAAGGAGATGTAAACAAGAAAGAAAAAATAAAATATGTACAATAAAAACGAGAAATATAATTTAAAAAGTTAAAAGAAAGAAAATAAGAGTTGCAAGGTGAAAACCCTTAAACCCACCAGTAATACTTTTCTACATTTTTTTACTAGAACTAAAGATCAAGATGTCAAAATGAAACATTCAAATCTAGTTTTTAGACTGTAATATAGAAAAATATTATACAGAAAAATTACTTAGAATGTAAAAATAAAAATATAACTTAATAAATTTTAAAATGTAATGTGTTTGTGAATTAGTTTGGTGTATTGAAAAATAATTTTAATTTGTGAGTATTTTTAATGTAGAATTTTATAGAAGAGATTTGATAATAAATGGTATAAAAAAATGAAACCTATTAATGTGACCTTTGTTTCTATATGCATGAATATGCAAAAAAATGGATGGCGGAAATCAACTTTTGAATTAATAAATGTAATAAGTTAACGGATAGATCATTTAAAAGACCTTAATTCCCATTAATTATTGATACTATAACGAGAAATAATGTAAAATATTGTCATGGTTTAAAATTGGTTATCCATTTTTGGGTACACAATTTTGTAAGACTTTGTTAATAAACTTAGATATGTTACATTGGATTGCCCTACGGGACTTAGCGTATTTCTTATAAACTAATTAAAGCGGAAATTACTAGGTATACGTGCTCGGTGCAACGTATCCGGAAAATTACAAAAATGAAGATCACTACCGTTCACAGGGAACCAATTAGTGATTACAATGACTGGCAATATACGTTTAAAATAATAAATTGTTTATTAAATTTTAGTACGGTCGGCGGTTTAATTCTATTCGAGTTCTGGTCACGAACTTCAGACGCACAGGTGAGACTTTAGCCCACGAAAATTAGCTAATTAAATAATTAATTAAAATACCGGATCCAGACGTTCGGCGGAGAAAATTACGAGATACGGGTTGCCTAAGTCTGGGCGAATTTGAAGTGAGGTCGCAAGTCCGTGTTTACAGGATTCTACAGTCGTGCGTTTCTGGTCAGGTAATTTAAATTCGGGTTACGCGATCTGCAGAAAATAAAACAACCGTAAGTTACGTATAAATTAACTCGACATAAAATTCTGGTAATATTTAAAAGTTTCTCCCGGATGAGAATATTACTGGTACCGGTTACTGGTTACTGGTTAGAGAGTTTACTGGTTAGTGGTTGTTCATCGCTTTTAACAAAATGGTTGGATTCGGAATGGCGGATGTAATTGGTAAAATGTTAAAGTATCGGTATTGGTTTCTAGAATATTTTACAAGTCCTGGAATGCGAATAGATTACGGAAAGGTCCTACTACTAGTTCGTATTAATTTTTAAAGCCGGTGGAATAAAATTGAAATTAAAATTTAAATTGAATTTATGAACTAATACTGTACTTCTGGTCAAATTTCAAAAACGGGACTTAGAAAATTTCGGACTGGTCGGCGGCGGTTAAAATTACTTCGGTAGGTGAAATTCACGCGACGTAAAGGACAGCGTTCGAACGTGCGGAAATAAAAATATCACTCGGCTACCTAACGTGCAAAAATCTAAGTCGAATTCGGATTCTAAAATTGAATAACTGGTGGCGAACCAGATGTGATCAATCGACGGGTTGCGAAACGGTTTTTTGACGAAGCAACCGACAACAACCCGAGTTCTTCACGTGTTCGAAAATTTATTACTTCGTCCGGCGAAGAGAGGGCAAAACTCCACTACGAAGTCATGCGCGAATGAAAAATAGAATCTATACTGAAACACGTACCGAAAATGAAATTTAAGTAACGAAGCCAAACAAAACGGGTAATTAATTATATAAATTATATTAATTTCAAAAAATAAACGCTTCGTTACAATATTTGCTGCTGGTGATTTAAAATGCATAGATCTGCGGCTTGTTATTATTAATGTAATTGTGGCGCAAATAGACAGCTTTAATTCCGAGAGTTAAAAAGGAATACGTACGTACTTCACGTCTCTTCGAGTTGCTTTGATCTCCTTAATTAAAAGCTAACAGAAAATCTCTTTAGCAGCGAGGTAACCGGAAAAAATAAAGACGTTTAAAGTTATTTATTCAGCAACATATTAACTCCGTTTGCGCCACGAGTATCGATCTTAAATATAACCTCTTGTGCGAGAAGATTTTGTGTCATAACGTTTAATTAGGATTCGCTTTTTAGACGCTGCTCGCTGGGGCTTTGATCTCGCCGCAAAATGCTTATGCAATATGCAGAGGGCCCTCTTGAAACATGCACAAACATTGATTTTCGCTCTTCGATTTGTGCAACTAAATAAAATCCCCGGGGCTTCAGTTACGAGGATCCTTTTGGAAAAATATGGGGAACAACTTTGGGGATATATGGGGAACAGCTTTGGAGATCAATGGGAAACAATTTTGAGGAGCAACGGGAAACACCTTTGGGGATCAACAAGCACGTTTAACGTTGGCACCTTAAGAAGCTGAAAATGTTAAACAAGATGTTTTGTCTGCATCAGACGAACCGATCTTTCGGTTGAAATTCCCCAGAGATCTTGCACTAGATCCCTAGGAATTTCATGGAATATTGTTGTAGGTACAGATAAAATGGGAAAACAGGAAGACGTACAGCTTTTTAATTCTCTGAACACTTCGTCGAGCTCATATTTAGAAATAAAAGCAGATGTTCCGAAAGCGGGGAGAAAGAAGTGCGCAATGTAATCCGCTGATAAATCTTCGCGCTGGCGCTGCAATATTAAATTTTCCGTATATGGCACGTCGGACAAATTAAATTCTGTATCGATTAGCCATTGATATTGTCAATCATTCTATTTCACGCACGAGTTGCCGAAATCTAGATTAAATTTTCATCGCAATAATCGGATTTCGCTGATGATGGGAGTTTAGGCTGAATTGTAAAGTCGAGCCTTCGGCAGGAGGCGAACAAAGCATATTCGTCCTTTCCCTCTCGTCAGCATATCACGTCATAAAACAATTTTTACGTATTATATTTGCTGTGTACAACCCAAGTAACACATCGGAGTAACTATGTGAGCAAAGTATTATATCACTACTTTATAATGGAAGGTCTTAAACCTGCACATGTTTTATAAGTCTCTTAAAAAAAAGAAAAATAATTGGAAAACGTTTCTTAAAAAAGGGGATCTTAAGTTGGTAATGAAAGAGCAAACTCGTTGTAATTTTAATTGAAAATTATACAATTGAGGAAAAAATATTAACGAAAAACTATTAACGAAAACAGATTTTGAAAATATAACTCGAGATATTTGTGCTCTATTTCCGAATGAAAGACCTGTAAGCTATGGCCAAAATATTTTGTTAACTAAAATGACTAATTTTATTTCGTTTATCCTGGGTGATCTTGATTCTTAGTAAATTCACCAGCTTTATATTGGCTTTCTCAGGTGGTTTCTTTTTCTTAAGAAAAAAAAACACCTGAGGAACCTAGCACATAATTGGTGAAATGTGAAAGAAAATTAATGATTTAAAGAAAAAATTAAAAATTTTGTATTTATTAGAAGACAGGATCGCCCAGGATAAAAAAAATAAAATAAAATAAAAAATATTCCTAAAAATAAAGAATATTATAGATAAAATGACTAATAATTATAGTTTCTTTGTATTTCTTTCTTGTTTTTTTCTCTTTTTTTTCGTCCCTCTAGGTATGTCCTTCTTGGGTCGAAAAAATGAAATTAATCTGAGTAGAATAAATTTTTATTTTTTAGTTTTTTTTTTTTCAAGAATTGAGTGAGAGGTATGGAGGGAAACATGTGGGAACTATGAGGAAAGTTACAAACTAAAGTTCATCCTTCAACTTAATTGTGGCACTTTCTGCCATTTCCATAGAAGCTTCCTCACACCAAAATTTAGCACCTTGTACATAAGGATAATCTTCAAATTTGATTTCTTTCCCCAGTAAGTCCCCCCCATTTATTCCAAAATAGAATTTTCCCATCCTCTCGAAAGTTATAGGAGCAGTAAGGATCCAATACTCCCAAGCGTAAATGTTAACGGCCACAATGTTAGGATAGCCCAAACTTGAAATGTTGAAACCTGATTCAACGAAGTTTTGGTCACCTTCGGAGGTCCAGGTCCATCCCCAATTTTTATCCTGGAACTTCTCCGCTATTTTTTCTACGGTTTCCAAATAGTCCTTGCGGCACCCGTCGGGGCAATTCGTGATGTTCGGGAGGAAAATTGCAGAGCAAATTTGTTTGCCCGAGCAAATTTTGGTCAACGATTCTTCCCCGACTATTTGGTGGACGCCTAGCTTCTTTGATCCTTCTTTTAACTTCAATCGAGCCCACTTCAAAACCTTATCGACCATTAGCCTACCATTCCTAACCTTCTCATCAAAAGAATCAAAATTTCTTTTCCTGCCAAAATGGTAAAATCTAACCCCAGGGGCAGTAGTTTCGGGAAAGTATTCGCTATCGTCTAAGTTGAAAGCCCCAACCTTTAATTCTTTCCTCAAAGTTTCAGCGACTTTTACCAAAACTTGTCCATTGGCTGAAGAAGCATTGTCTCCTCTTCTGTAAAGGTAGACGATCCAAGGGGTTGAAGAGCAAAGAACCTTATCGCCAAAATTAAGTTCGTCCAATTGGTAAACCGTCATGGTGGGTACAGCCAAGTTTGGAACGGTTAAGCTGGGAACAGTTAAGCTGGGAACGGTTAAGCTGGGAACAGTTAAGCTGGGAACGGTTAAGCTGGATACAGTTAAGTTGGGAATAGTCACGATGGGAACAAGCCTAGGTCGTCTCAATTCGAACATCTTGGTGGCAATCGCCATAAAGATGAAATGCTTTAATTTCTTTTCGCCCAAAATAAATTGCCTTGGATTATCCTTGCTAAATCCAAACACGAAAATCTGAGGATACGTGTCCGCCCGATATTTCAGTCTCGTCTTCAAACCGTTCCCTTCTCCATCCAACACCCCAAACCTGGCAAACTCACCAAACGCTTTGGCTTGCCTTTTAAAAGGCTCCTCCAGTTCGGCACAGAGATCACAATCACCATCATCCTTGTAGACTTGGACTATCCAAATGTGACCCGAATAGTAGACTAACTCGTCGAAGTTTTCATCGTTGAGGATTGTTATTCCTTCGTCTTGACCCGAATAGAGGGTGAAAGAGGTTGTTAACAAGGGGCAAAGGAGGAGGACGGCGAGTTGGAACATGTCTGACGTGAAGCTGTGCATGGGAATGTTTACTGTGTGTTTTTTGTTTGAAATTTGTTTTTAAATAATTGGTCGATGTTTTGATTTGGAAGATTGCCATTCAGATCTTCTTCTTCCTTTTGTTAATTTTTTTCTTCTTCTTTTGCATCATTATCATTGTCGTCTTTATTTTCTTAATGTTCTACGTCTTTTTCTTCTACGTCTTCTTCTTCTACTTCTTCTTTTTCTACTTTTACTTCTTCTTCTTCTACTTTTACTTCTTCTTCTTCTACTTTTACTTCTTCTTCTACTTTTACTTCTTCTTCTACTTTTACTTCTTCTACTTTTCCTTCTTCTTCTTCTATTTATTCTTCTTCTTCTTCTACTTCTTCTTCTTTTAATTCTTCTTCTACTTCATCTTCTTATACTTCATGTTCTTCTACTTCATCTTCAGATTCAACATTTTAGCAGTTTAAAGTCAGTCACGCTAAATTCCCAGGAAGAAATAGAACAAACATGCTCATTTTAGAATTATTGTTAAATTGTTGTAAAATCTATGTAAAATTGTAGACTTAAGAACTGATAGAGATTTATCTATATTTTAATTGAATATTGGTACGTTTCCTTATAGATCAAAGCAGTGAAAAGTTTATAAAATGTTGACGTGTTAATTATAGGTACATTATCTTTTTTGTGCATTAGAAAATTATTATTTTATCATTAGGATATTCCTTGGAAAATAAAATATAATAGGACATAATACATAAAATTATAATACTTTTTTAAGTAAATTAAAACAAAAACATTATCAGAAAAAACTAGAAGAATGTCTATAATTTATACATTATTTCCTGAGAGAACTCACGGGTTACCGTATAAGGATAGAAAATGGTAACAAAAACCAAATTTTTAGAAATAAGCAAAATTAGCAGGACTCCTTAGTTTTTTGTTATCCTTTTGATGAAACCATTTTGGCTAAATGGCTATATGATCACGAGAACTAAATAGAAAAAATATTTCTTCACTTACGTCTGCAGGATATTCTTCAAACAAATCAAATCAAAACTCGATCAATACGCGATTTCAAGGGGCACGATCCAAATGAGTAGAAAATGATACGTTGGCCGGCACTTGAAAACAAAATGAAATAGCGAGTCATTCGGTCCACATAAATTATAGTCCTGCGAGCGATGAATATTAAAAGGTGCTTATCGATTCTGTTTTATGGCGCGTAGCTGCGACTGGCAGCTATTTTATTAAATTTTAATATGTTTGATTTACTAAACAAAAAGGCCGAAAAATAAACATCATTTGTTCCTGCTGGCCGGCCGAGTGGAAATTCGAATCGACTCCATTTAGGGCCGCATTAATATCAGTCCTGCAAAGTCCTTTCCGAACGGAATGATTAATCGTCCTGCTTCAAGGAAATTGTCTTATTTTCTCATATTATGATTTGTGTTTTGAACTCGATTTGTTTGTAATTTACGTGCTAGGGCTTGACAATGACACGGGTCGCTCGATAGTAACAGTTGTATGATTAGGGAACACCGTATTCCTCTTTTTTTTTTGGACATTAATTTGAGTAGAAGGAGAAGGGATTAATCGTATCCATATTAATTTGAGTAATTGTAATAATATATGTCGTACTTATAGAAATCGATGGCAAGTTTTTGATTGTATTAATCGCTTTGTTTTTGTTCGTATTTTACGAACTGTTCTAGAACTGCGCAGAACTAAATGCGCAATGGATGTAAAATCAGAACTGTTCTAAAACAGTTCTGAAAATGGGAAACGAACACAAAAAGGTTTTAAACTCAGCCGATAGGTGGCCCCATATACGATATACTCTTTTCCTTCATCATGCAACATAGGTATTTGAAAATAGTAAGTATTATTTAAATGTTACTAACTTTGACGGTCAACGAGAAAGTAGATCTTTCATAATAATTACAAATACAGTGGGCTTCGCTTAGGCAAACGTGCAGAATAGGGAACCCAATATTAACATTATAAAATCTATTAGAAATACTTCTCTTAACCCATTAAAGAGTTAATGTCTGAAAATAAATCATGTTTTTAAACTTAAATTATATTGCCGCTCTTTTGTACAATAATTAATTAAGAAAAGTATAATTGTTTGTAATTCCCTTATATTTTTTTGGTATTGATACAAAATAAAACTTCTATTCCCGACGTTTAAATATAACGTGAAATAAAATAATGTTAAAATATAACAAATAAAGTGTTTATTTCTTTTCTTCACCTATTTAATTTATGTGTGAATGTATCTTCTGGGTATAGTGTACTACTACTACTATAATAAGATTAATTCAATTTTCGTTTAATATTTGAAACTTCTTCAGGGGTTTATTTACATGAAACAAAATGTTATAAACTTCCTATTGTTTTCATTGATTGATAATTATATTTAAAAAAAATTTATAATTTATCTAAACTCTTGATATAACAAAAAAATAAGGTTACCTTAAGAAATATTTCTATTTATGCTAACATAATTTAATAGTTATTTAGCATTTTTAATTACTTTTAGAATCATTATCTTTACATCAAACAATTTTATTTATTTTCTTGAGCCCTGGAATTTTAATATTGTTTTTCTTTTTTGGATATTTAGGTCTATTAATGGAATAAGTTAAATCTTTCCAACGTCCGTTTTTTGCTTAAAACTTCTTAATATTAATATAATTAATATTCGTAATATTAAAATAATTAAGTACAATAATATTTGTTAATTGATGCCTATTTTTTGGCATACATGTCGAAACTTTACAGAAATATAAGAACAATTTCGGAAATTAATTAATTATCAACCAAAACAATTCAGTTTTCATTTCATGTAAAAATACCTCCGTTAAAGTTTAAGATGTTAAACGAAATGTTTCCGGTGGAAAATTTATATTTATTTTATTTATAAACTAGAGCTTTATATCCAGAAGAAATATTCATAAATAATAAATAATGTTAATTCCCCCAATAATAAAAAGATATTTAATAATTATCCAGAGGCATGTAATAAGTTCCATAGATGAAAAATACCCATCCAGGAAAATACAGTAGTTTGCATTGTGATTTTTTTGTCAGGGTGACTCTGTTGAAATGCGAATATATGTTACAGCACAATTTGTTTTCATTGCATTCGGAATTGCAGCGAATTTAATGCGCAGAATAAAAAGGTCGGCTGGTTTTGTGATAAATTGGCCGCTTGGCAATAATAAAAATAAACAATACGGCAATTGTTTGAAAAAATAATACTTGCACCGGAAAAAATAATACTTGTGCGGGAAAAAATAATACTTGTGCGGGAAAAAATAATACTTGTGCGGGAAAAAATAATACTTGTCCGGGAAAAAATAATATTTGTCCGGGAAAAATAATTCTCGTGCCGGAAAAAATGGAAATGCAAACATATTAAAAAAACTGGGAAAAAAGTGGAAAAAAGGGAAAAAAATTGGGAAAAAAACTGGGGGTAAAAACGCAACCTGGACATTTCATTTTAAATGTACAATACATGTAGGGAAAGCGTTCTCTCGTTGGAAGTAAAGAAAACGAGAGGAAATAATGGAAAAGCAGAGAAGTGAGAGGGGAAGTTTTCTGTTAACACCAAAGAAAGTGTTTACAAATTATTGGCAATTTCGCCAGCCCAAACCAACAGTCTACCTTCTGCAGAGTTATTGGATTCAGTGAACTTTAATAACTGTCTTGATTTATCGCAAGGGGAAAATTCTTCCGTGTGGCATCCCCCACCCCCTCTTCGCCCTAACCCGAGATGGAGCCAAGATAAAACCTATCTCCTCTCCATCTACTTCATAGAAATGTGTATCCCGATAACACATCCGCAGAAATAAGTTTTGGTATATATCATTTCCCGTGGTGCACTTGGCGTATTTGTCACTGTCGTCTCAACTTCGCTCATGATCATAATTTTCCGCGTTATTAGAGAATTTCCTCGATTTTCCCTCCGGTGCCCGAGAATTATATTATTTATTACGAGCTTCATCCCGGGGTTAATTCAATATGTCTCTTCTTAAATTGTTGCTCTGACATTCCTTTATCACAAGAATGAATCCTCTAACTCATTACGGAAGTCATTATTATTGTTACTATTGTGTTACTACAGGGTGTTTAAATAAAACATGTTTATAAAAAAATTCAAACTTCATACCGCTTCTTTGATATAGTGTACACATACTATCCTTAAGAATTACGTCATCTAGTATAATATTGACGAAGTGGTTACAAGGAAAGAAAACTAAAACAATATAGATATGATGCTTATGCGACCCAATATACTTTCCTGTCGCGCCGACTAAAAAATGTATAAACACTGACATTAGAAATTAGTAATGTGTGCTATTTCAAAGAGGCGCTATGAATTTTGAATTTTTTATAAACAAATTTTGTAAACATGTTGTATTTAAGCACCCTGTACTATTACTATTACTTTTGGTTGTCATAACAATAACACCAAAATATCAATGCTCGTATGATTGCTAGAGTTTATTAGATTTGAACTTTAATAATGTTGATTATATTGAAATTAAATTTATTAATGTTGATTCAATTGAAATGAAATTTAATATTCTTGATTATATTGAAATTAAATTTAATGATGTTGATTTCGTAATAGTTTTAGTATATAAAATGTAAGAACTAGAAAATAATTTAGCTTTGGTTAAACGTAGCTTTTGTTAAATCTAACTTTTGTTAACCCTAACACTCCACCAACTAAAAAATACTCAACTTAATAACTATTTTTTCATATTTTGAAACAGCCAGGGATTTACGTGCATTATTTCTTACTATTATTGTTGAATTTTGTAATAGTTTCAATATATTAAATCTAAGTACTAGAAAATGATTTGCTTTTTTTAAACCTAACTTTTGATAAACCTAACTTTTCCTAAACCTAACTTTTGTTAAACCTAACTTTTGCTAAACCTAACTTTTTTTAAACCCAACTTTTGTTAAGCCCAACTTTTGTTAAACCTATCTTTTGCTAAACCTAACTTTTGCTAACCCTAACTTTTGTTAAACCTAACTTTTGCTAAACCTAACTTTTGTTAAACCCAATTTTTGTTAAACCTAACTTTTGATAAACCTAACTTTTGCTAAACCTAACTTTTGTTAAACCTAACTTTTGTTAAACCTAACTTTTGCTAAACCTAACTTTTGTTAAACCCAACTTTTGTTAAACCTAACTTTTGTTAAACCTAACTTTTGCTAAACCTAACTTTTGTTAAACTCAACTTTTGTTAAACCTAACTTTTGTTAAACCTATCTTTTGCTAAACCTAACTTTTGTTAAACCCAACTTTTGTTGAACCTAACTTTTGCTAAACCTAACTTTTGTTAAACCCAACTTTTGTTAAACCCAACTTTTGTGAAACCTAACTTTTGCTAAACCTAACTTTTGTTAAACCCAACTTTTGTGAAACCTAACTTTTGCTAAACCTAACTTTTGCTAAACCTAACTTTTGCTAAACCTAACTTTTGTTAAACCTAACTTTTGTTAAACCTAACTTTTGCTAAACCTAACTTTTGCTAAACCTAACTTTTGCTAAACCTAACTTTTGTTAAACCTAACTTTTGTTAAACCCAATTTTTGCTAAACCTAACTTTTGCTAAACCTAACTTTTGCTAAACCTAACTTTTGTTAAACCTAACTTTTGTTAAACCTAACTTTTGCTAAACCTAACTTTTGTTAAACCCAACTTTTGTTAAACCTAACTTTTGTTAAACCTAACTTTTG
>JAWQRP010002968.1:0-14301 GCA_033557875.1 Quadriops clusia | reverse complement strand
GTTAGTTTAGCAAGTACTTCGTTTGAAACATCAGGCTGGTAAGAATAGAAGATATATATATATATATATATATTATAGTTCACCGTTCCCTTGTACCTCGTCGAAAATATTTTGAATATGTTGTACCTAACAGTCCATAATATTGAGAACTAATACTGAAAAAAAAAATAGTAATTCGCTGTACGAAGTCCGCGTCTCCCGAGCATAGACCATATTAAGCAAATTCGGTCGCATAACTTGAATTTCTAACGGATTACTGCAGATTCCTTTACATTACTTATTTCATAGTATTTTAACAAAAGGACCTGATCGTACGTGCACTACCAGTACGACTACGTGTACTACCAGTACCTGGACAAAGCCACCTTCTGTTAGGTCATGAATCCATATCAAAACTCTCGTGGCCGTCAGATAACCGATCTTCGATTAGAGCAGGCTCTGCATGGTCTCGCGGCAGGGAACAGCTGACGATCGGTCAGGGCCCACTAGACCCATCGCCGACTTATTGACTCATACGTCATTGTCTCAGGAGGCCGGGACCAGCCGCGGCACATTCGATTTATTAAGTGTTTTTGCTGGGTTTTCGTGTGTGCGTTCCATCGGGGAGATTTATCGCCTCAAAGCCGAATCGCCGAATCCAGCCAGGACTGCATTTTTCCGCATCATCTTGAAATTTCAACTTTAATTAAAACTAATTTTTATTAATCGAAAAGTGGATTTTGGTAATTTGGGGAAATGCTATCAATTAAACGGGCCATCAGTCTGCTTGAAGTGTGCATAATCGAGTCGCCTGCGGCGAGGAGCAGGTCGGTACTAGCCTTCGTCAATTTGACCTTCGTCAATTTGACACCTTGACTTTAAGCGGTGGTCAAGAGGGCCATGAGGCTAAGTAAAACGGTTCAAAGTACCGTAACTTAAGAACAAAGAAGAATATTACAAAAACAAGAGAAAATCGGTATCTAGGAGAAATAAAATCAAGAAGAAACAAAAGCAAGAAGAAACAAAATCAAGAAGAAACAAAAGCGAGAAGAAACAAAAGCAAGAAGAAACAAAAGCAAGAAGAAACAAAATCAAGAAGAAACAAAAGCAAGAAGAAACAAAAGCAAGAAGAAACAAAAGCAAGAAGAAACAAAAGCAAGAAGAAACAAAAGCAAGAAGAAACAAAAGCAAGAAGAAACAAAATCAAGAAGAAACAAAAGCGAGAAGAAACAAAAACTAAAGAAACAAAAGCAAGAAGAAACAAAAGCAAGAAGAAACAAAATCAAGAAGAAACAAAAGCAAGAAGAAACAACTGCAAGAAGAAACAAAAACTAAAGAAACAAAAGCAAGAAGAAACAAAATCAAGAAGAAACAAAAACAAGAAGAAACACAAGCAAGAAGAAACAAAAGCAAGAAGAAACAAAATCAAGAAGAAACAAAAGCAAGAAGAAACAAAATCAAGAAGAAACAAAAGCAATAGAATCAAAAGCAAGATTAAACAAAAGCAATAGAATCAAAAGCAAGATTAAACAAAAGCAAGAAGAAACAAAAGCAAGAAGAAACAAAAGCAAGAAGAAACAATAGCAAGAAGAAACAAAATCAAGAATAAACAAAAGCAAAAGGAACAAAAACAAGTAAAACAAAAACAAGTGCACGCAGACCTCCCCCAGAGGATTCAATTATCAACCCAAAATATTAAATGTTTGCGTTTAAGATGATAGGCCATCGACCAATTTATCGCGAATCGATCGTCCAAAAAGTATAGGTTATGATGAAAGTACAGGTTGCATCAAAATGCAGGAGGAAGTGCCGGGGCAATATAAACAATCCTTCGGCAACTTCGATCAGCCCGATGGCAGGCGAGATGTGGTAGCCACGGCACTCTCGATTGTGCGGCTTGGGCCTGTAATCTTGGTTTCTAATAACATCATTACCAGCGGCCACCGGCAGTGATGGGCCCACACATTAAGTCACTCATCTAGAGCTCGCGCTAGGTTTTTGCACTTGATTTGAATTGTTACGTAACCTCACTTATCTGACAGCACGTCAGTGACATAACCTCACAAAGTGACGTAGCGAAATGACATAACCTGACAAAATGACGTAGGCAAATGACATAACCTAACAAAGTGACGTAGGCAAATGACATAACCTAACAAAGTGACGTAGCCAAATGACATAATCTAACAAAGTGACGTAGCCAAATGACATAATCTAACAAAGTGACGTAGCGAAATGACATAACCTAACGAAGTGACGTATCCAAATGACGTAATCGCCCTAAATGACATTTGAACTTAAGGTAAATGACGTCATAGCCCAAGTCCTCGCCTGCTAGTTGCGTAATCTGTCAAATACGGGAGAATTATTACGACGAATAAGCAATAAAATTAAAATTTAAATTTCCACTCGACCTGCTTTTATTTTGTATAAAGACGTAAATAACGTGTCTGGGAAATAATTACGACCGTTCGTAATTGACGTAATCAAGATGATTTATTCGCAATTTATTTTTATTTCGGGTCGTTAGAATGTCCAGGAGCTACCTAACATCGCTTTTTCTTACATTTTTTTCATTGTGCATTTATTATATTCGAGGAATATTTATTATAATATTTACTTATTTATAGGTACTTATTTATAAGTATTTATTTATAAGTACTTATTTATAAGTACTTATTAATAAGTGCTAAGTTATAAGTTCTAAGTTATAAGTACTAAGTTATAAGTACTAAGTTGTAAGTTCTAAGTTATAAGTACTAAATTATAAGTAGTTTTTTTCAAGTTGTAGCTTTGTTAGTTGTTGTTGATTTGATTTGAAATTTAGAAAAGTTCCCTCAAGGTCGAAAAAAGGGAATGATTCGTTGTAGAACAGGTTCGAAGTGCAATTAAAGCCGTTAAGCCGTGTACTGTGGGCCATTGGGAAAATTAAAAAGACAAAGAATCATAAAAGCAGCCGTCTGCATCCCTGTAATAATCCGGCTTTATTGGCCAATAATTGACCGATAATCATCTTTACGATCTCGACGCCGTTTTATACCTACAAATTCTGGGGCAATAAAATTTGGCGCCTCTCGAACTGAGGCAATCATCGCCGCTTTATAGATTGTTCGTTATTTATTTTTCTTCCGTTAATACGGAACAATGAAAATCACAAGAAGTTTAGTTATTATCTTAAATAAGCTGATTCCCAAGCAACATCATTGGTCAATTATACCTGTGGTTAATAAAAAATAACTTAAATAAGTTCAATTTAGTTTAAATTTAAAAAAAAAGAAAACAAAAAAAAAAGTTAAATTTAACTAATTTGCAACTTAGGTAAATACTGACTACAAAGGCCTGAAGAACCTCTAACCTCTAAACTGGTCTTTTCTAACGTATTTTCTACCAAAATTGTTGCTTGGGTTGTCTTAGATATTCTCTGCGCATGCATCGCGAACATCACGTCAGGTAATAACAAAGAAGAGGAGAACAATTACAAACATCTATAGAAAACATAATATCCATATTGTGTACTTACTATCCAAAGTTTGCCGAAGGAGCAAACAAGAGGAACTGAAACTAGCATCTCTAGGAATAATTTTAATAACTGGAGTAATAATAACAAACCTAAGAATTATACTCTAATTTCAACATAACCTGCAGGTCTGAATTTTCCGAAACAGACTCCTCGTATTTTGCATACATTAATAAGTTTCTAAAAATCGCGTCTTGCTCGCTTGCTCTCTTTGTCCCTCCTCGGAAGCCAGAAGAGGAGTGAGGGAGATGGAGGGTTGCGCGTGGAGGAACGGAGGAATGGAAATAATAATCCGAACGGTAGAGAGTAACTAAAGTTAAAGATAATATAAGTTTGGTAAACATGTCATGAATATTCAGGGAAAAGTTGATCCTCGGGCTAAAGCCCGATTAATTATCCTGTCAATTTGGGATTTTTATGCTCAAACTTGCAACAAGCTGGGGTACATCGCTCCGGTCTGGGGCGGCGAGGGCTGACATAAGGAACTGGGTTTTATAAACTAACGTCGGATCAGTCAAGGGGATGCAATATATATTAACACCAGCGCCGCCTTGTAAACTTTACGTACACCGAAAATATATTGGATATAAATCATTGCGTCCTCTTCCTCCTTCTGCTCTTCCTCCTGCTCCTCTTCCTCCTGCTCCTCTTCCTCCTGCTCCTCTTCCTCCTGCTCCTCTTCCTCCTCATCCTCGTCCTCCTCCTCCTCCTCTTCATCCTCCTCCTCCTCATCCTCCTCCTCCTCCTCCTCATCCTCCTCATCCTCCTCCTCCTCCTCCTCCTCCTCCTCCTCCTCCTTTTCTATTCCAGGAGCACGTTCCCCCTTTTTGTGCCTCGCTTTAATATCGCAAACTTTATTATCCATCGATATTAGTTAGAATGTACATTCTAAAATATGATCCCACTTCTGATGTATTTTTCACACAGAATTTTCTTACTTAAATTAAGGACGAAACGTGGATTTAGCGTTCTGTTTGAACTCAGTCATGTTAATGGTCATACTTGGAAAGGTAATCTTTTAATGCGCCCATTTAACAGTATCACGTTGGCGCGTTCTGTTGATTACACATTCGTACATCCACGACGGGGACAATAAAAATTAAGTACCCCAACCTACACCTCGCTCCATAAATATTGAATATGTTTGCTCAGACGCGCCCGGTGAAATATATACGGTTAAGTAATAAATGCAAGCGATAAAAAGTAAGCGTGTGCATTCCGACAGATAATAACCAAATATAATTAGGTGGACGCGTTATCAGGGCAAGGAAATTTTGAGGAGTAAAACGAGGAAGTGCGGAACAAACAACACCTTGCGCTCTTCGGATAAAAACAAGTTGAAATACTTTAAAATGACTTTAATCACTTTAAAATTGAACAAAAAAAGCGAAACGGAATGAAATTAAGCGAATAAACTGGAAGGGACTGAAAATAAAATGAAATGAAAAACAAAATACAAAACAAAATGCAAAACAAAATACAAAACAAAATGCAAAACAAAATAAGGTAAATACAAAATTAAAGGAAATAAAAGAAGCGCATCACCTGTCCCGCGGCAACACCTCCAGACCAACCAATCGCCTTAATGCCGACAATTATCATAATTATCACATCATAATTAAGTAAACCCGGCCGAAAAAGCTGGTCGACATTTGTCCACGGCGACTTGACGATTTTTTGCCCCGCGACCGGTCGCAGTTGGCCAGGGGCTGACAAAAGACGATCGCGGGCGAGGCAGCAGCGCGACAGCAGCGCGACAGCGGCACGACAGCGGCACGATAGCAACGCCGCCGCGAGTCCCAGCCAACTATCAAAATTCAAGCTTTACGACAAATTGAATTATCACGGGATCGGCGGCGTGTCAAACAAATTCTCGAAACTACGAAAAATAAAAACCACACCAACATTATTGTTCGGTAGTTTAGTAAAGTTAAACAATAACATAATTCTGTCCTCGCGCTGCGAGTTGGGCCGTTCCATGTGCAGCGGTCTTGTCCTCCCGCATCGCAGCCTACTGCGATCACGAACTATTTCTACATTCTTCATCGTTATCCGGATTGCTGCGATTGTTTTCTGTAGGGTCACAATAGTACACAATGCCTCCCTACATTTTTTATCATATTTTACAATTTTAACATGATCATCCACCGCACATGGACTGTCCCTGATTCCGAAGCGGGCAGGCATAATATTATATTCAGGTAGCATAGTCTCTCTCGGGCCGTCAGGCGCAGGCCTATATATCACCTGTATAATTGCAGACGGAGATGCGATCTTTGCCCATAAATTTGTAAAATAAATACGGCGATCTCGGGTTTACGTGCAACTATGGAGATGGTATGGAACGATTTGATTTTGTTTATCGCTTGTTGACGGTGTTATGTTATACTTATATGCTTATTATTCTTTATTCCGTTCGGGTCGTTGTGTGCAGGGATCAACCCGCCACTCGTTCGAGCCTTTACGACTTCATTTGTAACCGCCTCTATCTTGCGCCTGTCTAAATTGTCGAGTTTGCGGTCAGCGAGAGGAGATATGCCATGCTCTCCAAATGGAATGTCCTGACGCAACTGTTTTTGTCCTTTTAATTTAGTATTTATCGTTACTCCACGATAGGATATCCATTACCCATGATGGAGACTAAGAGAGACAGAAACACAATCAAATTTCTGTTTTCCAAAAACATTCACCTTTACGTAGTTATGCTATGACCAAGCATAGAAATGCGCGAGTGTAAAGTTGGTTGCCTGAGTGGCAGATTTTTTTTTTCATTTTGTTACGTTTTTTTTTTTTTCATTTTGTTACGTTTTTTTTTTTTTTTCATTTTTTTAAGTTTTTTTTTTCGTTTTACTAAGTTTTTTATCACTTTTTGATTTTGTTGTATCTCTATCAATATATAAAATATCTATTAATAAGCAATAAAAATTTTCGAACCTGGATATTGGGAAATAATCAAACGCGAAACGGCGAAGATAAGTAGGCCAGATACGGCGAAAAACAATAAAAGGCAATCGGCAATCAAGAGAGCATATTACCACAAGTCATCAAATTTTATTGCACGCGAGAGGACCGGCGAAAATCGAGCACTCGTCGGCGAGGCTTTTTGCCCCCTTTCGTTCCAAAAACGAATTACACGAAAAAACACATCAAGCCGGCGAGTTCGGGCCATTTACTAAGCCGATACGATTTTCAGATACTATTGTTTTATCGACGGCCCGGGTTGTGTGGTGGCAATAATCATTAGCGAACAAGGCCTCCTCGATTCGCCTTTTACTGCCAATAATCAACAGCTGATCGGGTACCCACCACGTGTTTAAAACGTTCTGTTTTGAACGTTGCATTTTGAACTTGGCAGATACTGGGTGAGTTTTTTTAATCCGCAAATTTAGACTGAACCAGGAAAGATGACGGGAAGGAAAATAAAGAAAAATAAAGTTAAACTAAATAAAATAAATTAGAATTAAATTAAATTATAATAGGGGGTGGGTTTAGCAAAATAAATTAGAATGAAATTGAAATAAAATAGGGAATTGGTACTGGTACTAGAACAGGAACGGCAAGTGAACTGGAAACGATGGCGGGAAGGAAAATAAAGTTAAATAAAATGTAGCAAAATGAAATAAATTAGAATTAAATTAAAATAAACTATGAGATGGGCACTGGACTTGAGACTAGAACGGGAACGGGGACTGATACGGAACGAGGACGGAATGGAAAATAAAGTTAAATAAAATGTAGCAAAATGAAATAAATTAGAATTAAATTAAATTAACTATGAGATGGGCACTGGACTTGAAACTAGAACGGGAACGGGGACTGATACGGAAACGAGGACGGGATGGAAAATAAAGTTAAATAAAATGTAGCAAAATGAAATAAATTAGAATTAAATTAAAATAAACTATGAGATGGGCACTGGACTTGAAACTAGAACGGGAACGGGGACTGATACGGACACGAGGACGGGATGGAAAATAAAGTAAAATAAAATGTAGCAAAATGAAATAAATTACAATTAAAATAAACTATGACATGGGCACTGGACTTGAAACTAGAACGGGAACGGGGACTGAAACGGAAACGAAGACGGGATGGAAAATAAAGTTAAATAAAATGTAGCAAAATGAAATAAATTAGAATTAAATTAAAATAAACTATGAGATGGGCACTGGACTTGAGACTAGAACGGGAACGGGGACTGATACGGAAACGAGGACGGGATGGAAAATAAAGTAAAATAAAATGTAGCAAAATGAAATAAATTAGAATTAAAATAAACTATGAGATGGGTACTGGACTTGAAACTAGAACGGAAACGGGGACTGATACGGAAATGATGACGGGATGGAAAATAAAGTGAAATAAAATGTAGCAAAATGAAATAAATTAGAATTAAAATAAACTATGAGATGGGCACTGGACTTGAAACTAGAACGGGAACGGGGACTGATACGGAAACGAGGACGGGATGGAAAATAAAATAAAATAAAATGTAGCAAAATGAAATTAATTAGAATTAAATTAAAATAAACTATGAGATGGGCACTGGACTAGAAACTAGAACGGGAACGGGACTGATACGGAAACGAGGACGGGATGGAAAATAAAGTAAAATAAAATATAGCAAAATGAAATAAATTAGAATGAAATTAAAATAAACTATGAGATGGGTACTGGACTTGAAACTAGAACGGGAACGGGGACTGATGCGGAAACGAGGACGGGATGGAAAATAAAATAAAATAAAATGTAGCAAAATGAAATAAATTAGAATTCAAATAAACTATGAGATGGGTACTGCACTTGAAAGGAAAACAAAGTAAAATAAAATTAAACTAAATAAAATAAATTAGAATGAAATAAGGGAAGGGTACGGGATAGTACCTGAAATTAGATTGGGAATGGGGATTGAACTGGAAACGGGAAAGGAAAGGAAAATTAAATGAAATAATTACTCCGCAACTAGATACTCTGATTATTCACTTTCACTTTTGAATTGCAAAACTTACGTACAGAATCTCTTTAAATAGAACAAAATGCATATCTTCGAATAAGCTTGTAAAAAATAAACCCCAGCTGACAAAAATAGCGAAATAATCACATTATCCAACATCGCCCCACCCCACGTAAATCAAGGCCCTCTTCTCCAAAAGAGAGTATTACAAAGTTCTTCATTACAAACCAGTTTGTAGTTTTTAATTTCGCCAGGGCGCGCCAGGGAGGGGCAACCCTTTCGGGGCGATAAAAATGCAAAATAAATAACTTCCGACCAATTACCCCCAGTGTACACAGAGAAACCGTTTAAATCAGAAATCAAATTATCAGAAATATGAGAGGCCGGGGGCGGGGGCCTGAGTTTAGGGGTGGGGTCAGGGTTGGGGGGCCTTCGAGAAAAAACCTTTAAGAGCGCTGAAAAGAGTAATTAAAAATATAAGATCGAATACAAATTGAGTTATGACTGTAATTCTCAAGTTAAATAAAGGGTTGAGAGGCGTCTGCGTCGCGACGCCGCACCCCCGCCGATGAAAAAATTGTATAAATCATGAATGAGCTGTGTTATATTAAAGGAGCCCTGGGTGATACGGGCCGGGCACTCGGGGATGGGGTTAAATTAAAAAAGGGGCCTCAGAATAATGGAGTTGACTATTTTTGAGACAGTTTGTTTTTAATGAATCTTTAAGTGATTTATGTGTTTTGAATTTTTTTTTGGGAATGATTTATTTTCTTTGTTTTAAAAAAAATATAAATTTTATTTATTTATATCTAGAAAAACTGTAATAAGCAAAAAAAATAGTAAATACGAAATTTCAGATTTATTCGGGAAGGGACCGGTGATTAAAATTTTAATCCATTCCCCAGCCCCCGCCTTATCAAAATGAATTAAACAGTATTTAATTTCCCGGTGATTATTTGATCAGTCATTTGTCATGAAATTTAAATGCAATCTTCCCGTGGACGAGAGTTTGGAAATGAAAAATATTCCAATTTCGCCCTTAATCTTGGGACTTGCAGCTCTCGCTCGAGCCCCCGAATTATTAATCTCGCATTAATCAGTCGAGAGTTAAGCCGCACACACACGGCCGCGGTATTTATTATACAGTTATAGAGTTAGAAATCTGCTTATTTATAGCCGGCAGCCTAAATAAATTAATTAAGTTGGCGCTGCACGCCTGCTCTTGGATTGTTTTGAGGAGTTCGCGTTTTGTCCGTCCGTAAATGATTCGCACATCAGCACCTGCTGCTCAAAGTGACAAATCGCTAGCAATTAAGCCGAAGAGCTGCATTGGACGAGTGAATTATGTCGATATGTGTTTCGATTTAATTTTAAATTGCGCAATAATCCCCATAATAAGTGCACGTAAATCAATCACCTTCCTGGTCGCCCCCTTCGTCGCGGCGTGCCAAGGAAATTACCGGCCAACGCGGAAATAGACCCTGATGATGACTTCGGAGTTGGCCGAAACGTTGAGTCGCTCGGGTCGCAGCGAGACAAGTCTCCTAAATATATACATATATATAATTACTCAAGTAACCAGTGAGATAACGCGGTATCCAACATATTGGAGTTTTAGAAAGAGAAGGACATATCAATGGTAACTAGAGAGGTCGTTTTTTAATTTGAAAGGTAGTCATTTTATTTGTATATAATACCGATTTCCCAATTTAATATTGTTAAACCTGAGGTCAAGTGAACAGATGTATACACAGCAGGGAAATGGAGCGATTTGGAACGTCAAATAGGCGGCTCAGATTTGACAGCTCCGCTGCCAACATGATCGCTGCGATACGAAACATCCCCTAGTATTAAGGACCTACATGATGTGACACTCACAATACAACATCCATAATTAGTTATTTCTCGAAGCCAGATATCATTTGTTAAGCTAAATGTATGAAATTACGTTATAGATCTGATCAGAAAAGAATATCGACGGCGTCCTCGGACTAGTAGCCGCGCCTTAAAAGCAGATTTAATAAATAATAAAAATTCATTAATTTTTCTTTCTCCCGGCCGCCGGAGAATAAATGGAAAACAAATCAGAATTTTAATCAAATTCATTGAAATCGCAGAACCGCGGCTTCAATTTCGCCAAATTGTAAAACAAAAACCGAACGAAAATCTCCTATTACGGGCAATTCGCAGTTTAATTAATTTTTCAGGATCGCGGCCGCCCGGGATCGCGCGAAAAATGCCCGGTTCAGTTTCCATTCAATATCCTTTCCGACGACAGCTGAAGCCCGCGACTTTCTAATTTATCAACTTATTTAATTATTGGACTCGGAAATATTACTTTCGAAGCGTTCGAGGGTCGAGGTAGGGAAGGGGTGAGCGCGGCCTACTGCGATCCGGGGGATACGAATTAAATAATTCGCCTGAAGTTTTCGCTTTCCACTTTTGGGGAGTCGTTCCTGCTTGATTACGTTGTCTGCCGCTAGGTGGCAAAGTTGAATACGAACAAAAGATAAAAAAAAACACTGACGGAACATAAAAAACACTGCCAAAAGAAAACAAAACAAAGTGTAAAGAAACAAAACAAAGTGAAAAGAAACAAAACAAAGTGAAAAGAAACAAAACAAAGTGAAAAGAAACAAAACAAAGTGAAAAGATCAAAAACACCATGCATCACAATAATGTGCCATTCATAGTTCAATCTATTTTAAAGCTGCCAGAACGAATTCCCATTCTATCATTAATATTCGACCTATTAAGTGTAATAATGTTCTACAGAACATAACAAACCCGGCTCATCCATTTTGCGCAATTAAACCGATTTGATACGTAGAAAATCTTTTACGTTTAAATAGTTGACATTGACAGCTGACGTTTAGCAGATGACGTCAGATAGTTGGTAGCGACAGTTGGTATTGAAAGTTGGTACTGCAGTTGACTTTGACAGCTGACATTGACAGCTGACGTTTAAAAGATGACGTCAGACAGCAAACTTCTGCGATTCATATAAACTCAAACGTCACTCTCCTGGTAAAAAACAACAACGAGTTTTGAACAAGCGACAAAGTTACCGGCAATAAATCGCCGTGTCGCCTTAAATAGCCTCTATTTATCGGGTCCGTTCTGCTAAAGTGTAAATAATGCGCGAGCAGCGCGACAAGGTTATAAATAAAGGTTGTTTAGTGGTAAATTTTCCAAACAATATTTCGCGTCCTGTCGAATGATTCACTGGGTCGTGACGAATGGGAGTATCAAGAGAGCGCGATTTCCCGAAAGAACGGACAAAACGGTCGTACTTCACCGGGAAGCGTCCAAAAGCACGGCTGACAACCCAGAAATTTGGCAGGAGCCTGAGGTTATAAATTGATTCAGTTTTAACTCACGAGTTGGCCATACATATATTTCCTCTAATTTACAGGACATTGGCGCACTCGTACTCTCGTACTTTCTTGAAAGTTCGTTAGAACGAAGTATGGCCTGCGCAGACTGCCGATTTAGACCCCTCGCTAATTATTTTTTATATTGTTAATATCTCCATAATGATATAGAAACGATGAGCTCGCTCGCTCGCCGCCTCGCGCCTTCGGCGCTCGTTTTTAAAGACACTTCACTGGAGTTTCTTATATTATTGATTTTGTACGTATTCAAAAACAAAAATATTAAAATTATGTTTTTATTCAGTTTAATATTTGTATTTACTTTAATATTATGTATGTATATGTTTTATTTAACATTCTAGTTACATTAAATAACAAAAATCAATCTTTTTTAAAGAAGTCAGTAATTTTTCTTCGTTTCTTCAGTTCGGACTACCGAGATTACACTGTATTTAAGTAAATACAAATATTAAACTGAATAAAAACATAATTTTAATATTTTTATCTCTAAATACGTATAAAATAAAAAATGTAAGAAACTCCAGTGAAGTGTCTTAAAAAGCGAGCGCCGAAGGCGCGAGGCGGCGAGCGAGCGAAGCGAGAGAGCTCATCGTTTCTATAATTATAGTAGTACGGATAACATGGAAATAAATGAAAATATTAACCTAGATAGAAATATTAAAACAAATGTAGATAATTTAATATATGGAAATATTGAAATAAAAATATTCAAATAAATTCAGATAATAAAGGTCGACGAGAGAGTGAGCTCATCATCCATTTAATTTAGAAATAATAATAATAATGCAGTAAAGAATTTAAATATCGTAAACAGACAAAAATTGAACATAAAGAGCTCAAGTGAAGTGTCTTAAAAAACGAGCGCCGAAGGCGCGAGACGGTGAGCGAGCGAAGCGAGCGTGCTCATTGTCCCTTTAATTTAGAAGCAATTAATCCTACGTTTTTAAATTATGATTAATTACAAAATGTATTTAAAATAAATAATTACTTACTGATTTTAATAATAACGATGATATATTTGATAATAATAATATAGTCAATAATTATAGTGATTATTAATAATAGTACAATAAAAAAATAAAAATACTTTAAACAAACGCCATAAATACGAAAAAACTTTAAGTTCAATGTAACAATCTCCAGTGAAGTGTCTTAAAAATCGAGTGTCTAAGGCGCGAGGCTGCGAGCGAGCGAGCTCATGGTCCCGATAATTTAAAAGAAATTAATCCGACGTTTTTAAATTATGATTAGATACAAAATGTGCTTAAAATTACTAATTACTTGTTAAAAATTAATTAAAATACTAAATACTGATTTTAATAACTAAAATATAATTGATAATAATAATACAATCAATAATTATAGTAATTATTACTGATGACACAAAAAAAATAAAACTACTAAAACTAAACGCAATAAATATGAATAAACTTTAAGCTGAATGTAAGAAACTCCATTTTAATGATTTGTAGAATTTAATGTTTTTCATTATCTATATATAAAATAATCTATATAAAAAATATAATATTAACATAATATAATGTAACGAAATAATGAGTCTAAAATAATTTTAACTGGAAAGTTAAATGCAAGAAGCTCCAGTGAAGTGTCTTAAAAAACGAGCGCCGAAGGCGCGAGGCGGTGAGCGAGCGAAGCGAGCGAGCTCATCATTCCTTTAATTTAGAAAAAATAGTAATAATACAATAAAAAAATGTATATGTCCTTAAAAGACAAAAATTGAACATAAATAGCTCCTCAACTGTATAAAGAGCTCCAGTGAAGTGTATTTAAAAAACGAGCGCCAAAGGCGCGAGGCGGTGAGTGAGCGAAGCGAGCGAGCTCATCATTTCTTTAATTTATAAAAAATAGTAATAATACAATAAAAAAAATTTAAATGATCTTAAGAGACAAAAATTGAACATAAACTGCTCCAGTGAAGTGTCTTAAAAAACGAGCGCCGAAGGCGCGTGGCGGTGAGCGAGCGAAGCGAGCGAGCTCATCAATAATTTAGAAAAAATAGTAATAATACAATAAAAAAATGTATATGTCCTTAAAAGACAAACATTGAACATAAATAGCTCCTCAACTGTATAAAGAGCCCCAGTGAAGTGTCTTTAAAAAACGAGCGCCGAAGGCGCGAGGCGGTGAGCGAGCTCATCATTTCTTAAATTTATATAAAAAATAGTAATAATACAATAAAAAAATTTAAATGATCTTAAGAGACAAAAATTGAACATAAAGAGCTCCAGTGAAGTGTCTTAAAAAACGAGCGCCGAAGGCGCGAGGCGGTGAGCGAGCGAAGCGAGCGAGCTCATCAATAATTTAGAATAAATAGTAATAATACAATAAAAAAATGTATATGTCCTTAAAAGACAAACATTGAACATAAATAGCTCCTCAACTGTATAAAGAGCCCCAGTGAAGTGTCTTTAAAAAACGAGCGCCGAAGGCGCGAG
>JAWQRP010002967.1:0-14301 GCA_033557875.1 Quadriops clusia | reverse complement strand
AATATATAGAAAATATAGTCGTGTTGAGCAGGAAACTATTTTAAAACAAGATGCGAAAATACTCGCTCGGAGCGTATGAGGCACATATTTTTTTTACGAATATATACGTGTAGAGCAGCGAAAGGGTTAATATACATAAATATTATTAATGAATAAGTATTTTATTAAATACGGCAATAATTCATATTTATCTATATATTTTTTTAGGAAGGTGCAATATCCTCAATAACCATCTCTCCTGATGAAAAAATAATAGCAGCATGTACACCAAAAGGCCTAATTCTTTTATTCCAAAACTACATTACAGATGCTTATGTGAAACCAAAAATTTACACAGAACTCGAAGGAAATGTCATAACTGCTTTAAAATGGTTTAGAAACATTCTCTACTGTGGAGATAATTCAGGGAAAATATCTGTGATAAACGTCAAAAGCTCATTGGTAAATAAAGAAAATCCACTTAAAATTATATGAATATTAACAAAATTGTACCAAAAACTTACATATTTCTTTTATTTAGGCTACAGCAATTTTTCAATCTTCGTTCTATTGTATGGTCTCCTTAGAATCTGCCATAACACAAATAGACACAATAAACAAATATGTCTTGATTTCCACGAAGTGCCGATCAATTCTCGTTGACAATGGAACTGGCCAATTTTGCCAAGTGGGAAAAAAGTTACGTGATGGTAACTACGGGGCTTGTTTCTACGATCCTAATGGTAAAGAAGCTGCCAAAGCTATGCCTCCGCCAGAAAAGAAATTTTTAAACCTCGGTTTGGATGAATTTAATGAAGAAGATCCCTTGGATGACGATGTCCGGATTTATTGTTCTCGCCCCGGTTGTCGGCTTTGGGAAGCAAATTTCGAACCTGCCGTTATCTGCACCCATCAATTTAAGAGCAGCTTATCACAATTTCCTTCACACATCATTTGCATGGAAGAAGAGGAAGACCACAGGTTGAACTTATTGGAAACTTCAGAGGCAGATTACGTCTCGCCCGATAACATAACATTTGAGAAAGTGTTCTCCTTCGATAATAAATTCATACTTACGTTCAACAATGAGGGCTTTTATGTTTTAGATGTCGCACAAGTATCAGTATTATTTTGGAGTAACAAATACAAAAACATTAAAGATATAAAGCTGTACAAAAATTCGATTTACATTTGGCATGGCTCAGGAAATTACAATGTTGTTTGCCTTTTCGAATTGGAAAATTTGATCCTCGATACTTTATTTCGAAAAAAATATTTTATATGCAGCGAACTGTGCTATTATTTCAAGAACGAAATAATTTATTTGCTCGAAAGTTCAGAGCGAATGCGATTGATAATTTATTTAAAAAACAAATTAGTGGAAGTAGACAATAAAGAGTTGCTTGATAAGTTGACACCAATTTTTAACAAAATAGACGATTTAAATCTAGCAGTAGGAAATCCTGTAGAAATTCCCGGGAAACAAGGGATTCATGTGGAAAATATTTATACTTTGGATTCAAAGAATTCGTACAATAATTTGCAAGATACCTGTAGTAATCTTAATGAGAGTGAAGACATTCCAGAGCCAATTCAAGCATTAATTGACATTGGGGCTAGCGTTACAGAGAAACTGACAGAGGGCACTCAACATGTCTTGGAAAAATTGCAAATTTTGCAAGATACTGTAATTAATTTAACTATTAACGATAACGATGGAAACGTTACTAATAATGGAAATGTAGGGAATGGTAATACTAATGAAGAACAAATAAGTAACAGTAGAGAGAAAATAAATACTGATATGGAACAAACAAATGGTAATTACCAAAAAAATGATATGTGCAACAATCGTCTCGAAAGTAACGATAACAACTTTATTATTCCTACGGAAGATATTAATTTAAGTAATTCAAGTGAAAAAAGTGATGAAATAGTTGATAACGTAATTGAGAAGGATGATAATTGTCTTAAAGAAAATCACATGGTGGAGGAAACATTTTCAGTAGATACTTTGTATAAATACTACCAACTTTGTAAAACAAACTCTAACACGGAGATATCTAAGCTGACGGCACATTTTAGTACAATTGATTTGAATGAAGCAATAACTCTTTTTGATAATTTTAACGAACATGCTAAAGATGCTAATTCTAACGGAGACCTAAGCTTGTGGTGTTACAAGCAATATTTAAGATATTTTTCTGCAGTGGATTTTGATGGTATTATTGCAAATTTGGACTTGCAGTCAAATAGCTTTAAATATTTAATGAATGGTTTTAATACGGTTAACGATACGAGTTCAGATGCTTCAAACTTTTCAGAATCTTGTTGCAAATGTTCTTTTCCCTTGCCCCATGCAAAGTTAGATGTGCCGCAATTTGAGGAAGTAGGCTGTAGTCTGCTTAAGCATTGTTGGAATTTTAATAAACATGAGGAATTTTTGAGATTGCATCCATATTACTGGAGGTACTTTTTATGCAGCTTGAATGTGGAAGAAAGTATAACGACAACCCTGTTGCCTCTGATTGTGCAATATAATGACAAGGAGCTGTTCAATTATTTCATGCATAAGTTCCATTACGATGCTTGGGAAGATAGTGTTAAGTTACTCGTTAAGTTAAAAAAAGGCTTGTGCTTAAATTGTGATAGAATATTTACTCTAGTCAAAGAGGCAGTTTTTTCCTGGACTACGATGGGCAAATTGCTTGTGCAGTCGATGGGGGGACCAATTAGCGTTAAGTTGTTGATGAGGTACTCGAATGACATTCCGCCTGGAGAGTTAGGCATGGAGTTCTACCAGAGTTGCATATTTTTGCAAACTTTTGATGACAAGCAGGAGAGGGTGAGGAAGAAATGTGTGCAATTTGTTGAAGATGTTTCTTCGGATAAAAAGAATGAGAAGAAGGTAAGCTAGGGTTTTAACGGATATAATGGTGGTTTTGTTATTGTACTTGTGTTTTAGTGGAATTCCTTAGTGACGGTGTATTTGCGTCGAGACAAGACAGTAGCGATCGTGAACCGATACGAGAATCAAGTGCCAACTTCGCCGCCGCCTACCTGCACAAACTGTGATCTACCATTGGTAACTGGTGTAATGCCTGATTTCTCAAGGGTCAACTGCGGCCATTTTTACCATAAGTTTTGTATTATCGATAAGCTTAATAATATGTGCAAAGTGTGTAATATAAATGTTATTTACCCAAAGTAAGTTTTTAGTAGTTTGTAATTAGTGTGTATTATGCCTTAAATATGTAAGATAATTATTAATATACCCGATTTACTGTTTTTTGTTTTGTTTTATTTATAAAATTTGGTAGAAAGAATTTATTTATTGATTTAAGAAGAAAATGTTCGGAAAATACAACTTATGAAGTGGAAGCGCGAAATTACATATAAGTGTATTTTAACTAAATTTATTCATTTTAAATATATGGAATGATACTTGTTAGAGGAGGTTTTTAGTTAATATTGTATGAAATTGTTTGTTGTAACTCCATATGAGGAAATTATACAAATGTTTAATTATTCTCCCTATCAGACGTGCTGAAATAAGTTTGCCGAGTTTTACGATTGGAGTCGTCGATTACGTGCCGGTTTACCGCCTTTAATTGTTATATTACGCATTCCCCATTATCCTCTTAACATGCAATTAAAACATAACTAAACAGCAATGAACTAGACATATGAAAGAGTTCTTTAACAACTATTTTCGGCCTTGGCTAAGAGCTCTCGAAAAGAGGTCACTTGCTTTCTGGTAGGGGCAGCAATGGTCTCTTCAAGGTGCCATCCACTGGTATTTCATTCGTAAACGGTGAAATGAAAGCGTAATTCTGTATTCTTCTCTGATCGGTCGATGCGCGCGAGTTTTTAATGTAACGAAGAAAGTTAGCAGCAATAACAATAAGAATAAAGGTGCGTTCGGTTGTAAAATATTAGTAAATATTGATCGTTTTTAAGTAATAGAATTGCGATAAAAATGAAAAATTGTGCGAGAATTTTGGGGAAAAAAGGCAACGTTTCGGTTGCTCGTGCGCGTTCCTCAATAACTGTAACCCCTGATCTGGTGTGTCCAAGGGATGAAATAAAACCTTATTCTGAAATACCAGGACCTAAACCTTTACCAATTTTGGGTAATACTTGGAGGTTGATGCCTGTTATAGGGCAGTACGATATCTCAGACGTTGGGAAACTCTCAGGGATTTTTTATAAGGAATACGGGAAAATCGTGAAACTTTCCGGATTGGTCGGGAGGCCGGATTTGTTGTTTGTTTATGACGCAGACGAAATTGAAAGGGTTTATCGACAGGAGGGCCCCACGCCTTTTAGGCCTTCTATGCCCTGTTTGGTGAAATATAAAGGTGATGTCAGAAGAGAATTTTTCCAGGAATCCCCAGGAGTTGTCGGGGTGTAAGTACTACTTATTTGGTTTTACTTGTAGAATAAAAATATAAGTTTATTCTAATCTCACAATGTTTTGCCTTATTATTATCTGTTCCAATATTTACATCTTTGTAAGACAAGGTTCTCTTTGCACAGTTTAATGACAATACGTGCGATGGTTTTCTGGTGTTTGCACTAAACGTTCCTTTGAGAATATTACGGTGTTTAAATATACATACTTACTTCTGTAAACACAATCCTGATTTTGTGTACTTATTACCGGTTATAGTGTACTTAAATGCACATTGCCGGGAGTTAGCAAGGCAAATATATTTTATAATAAATTAGGGTCAATGCTGATGCGCGTAGATTAAATAACAATAATGTTTGATTAACAAAAAAATGTTACAAATATGCATATGAATATTTTATGTCACCTAATCCGCTTATTAAGAAATTCCGAATTATAAAATGTATTTTGTGAAATATTTGTGTAAAGTGCAAAAAAGTAGGACACTTTCTCCGTGCCATATTTGCAACAGAATGCTCATTCCGTTGTGATATCATCTGTTATCGCATAATCAAATTTTTAATTGTGTTAATTTTCTTGCAATTTTTTTTAAATTTAAGCCATGGTGAACCTTGGAGGGTTTTCAGGACGAAAGTCCAGAAGCCCACTCTTCAGCTTCAGACGGTTAAAAAGTACATAGAACCGATTGAAACAGTTACTCAAGACTTCATCCAAAGAATGATGGAGATGAAGAATGAGAACAACGAAATGCCCGCGGATTTTGACAATGAAATCCATAAATGGGCTTTAGAGTGCATTGGTAGAGTTTCTTTGGACGTCCGGCTGGGTTGTTTAGATCCAAATTTGAAGGAAAATTCGGAACCGCAGAAAATTATAGATGCTGCAAAGTACGCCCTCAGAAATGTTGCAATTTTGGAATTGAAGTTCCCCTTTTGGCGTTACATTCCTTTCACTCCCCAATGGTCAAGATACGTAAACAATATGAATTACTTCGTCCAGTAAGTACTCGCAAATAAATGCATTCTAAGTGAAAGTGCAAGCTGCATTAACACAAATTAAACTGTTATTTAATTAATTGTCCAATTACTGTTTACATCCTATTCATTTAAAACTTTCAGAATCGTGACGAAATATATTGATGCAGCTATGGAACGTTTAAAAAGTAAAAAAGTTGTTCACG
Organism: Quadriops clusia; assembly: GCA_033557875.1. NCBI lineage: Eukaryota > Metazoa > Arthropoda > Insecta > Coleoptera > Hydrophilidae > Quadriops > Quadriops clusia. The sequence continues at coordinate 8,728 of JAWQRP010002967.1, read as the reverse complement.
AGAAGGATTTATCTCTAGTGGAGAGAATTTTGGCGAGTGAACCGAATAGGAAGACTGCTTATGTATTTGCCCTGGATTTGATTTTAGTTGGGATAGACACGGTATGTGCTTTAAACATATTATTTATTCGTTTTATCCGTTTTACAGAAGAATATCTATTTTTTTTGTAGATTTCAATGGCAGTGTGCTCAATATTATACCAGTTAGCCACCAGACCCGAACAACAACAAAAGATGTATGAAGAACTAAAGAGAGTTATTCCAGATCCAAACACTCCTTTGACAGCAAGTCACTTAAATGATTTAGTTTTCTTGAAAGCGTTCGTAAAAGAAGTCTTTAGGGTTTACTCTACTGTGATAGGCAATGGAAGAACTTTACAGAACGATTTGGTCATTCAAGGTTACCATATACCCAAAGGAATCCAAGTCGTTTTTCCAACGTTAATAACAGGTAATATGGAGGAATATGTGACCCAGGCGGATAAGTTCATGCCAGAAAGGTGGATGAAAGGGAATAGCAACAATAACATGAAGATTCATCCGTTCGCTTCTTTGCCGTACGGTCATGGTGCTCGCATGTGCTTAGGTAGACGGTTCGCTGACCTAGAAATTCAAATATTATTGGCGAAAGTAAGTACAGTTTTACCTCCATCAATGCCAAATTATCTAATGGTATAGGTCAAATTTATACCTGTGGCATTGCTCATTTGTTTACGCTCTATTTACTTATTTTCGTTGTTCTTGCAGCTGATCCGGTCATACAAACTGGAGTACGAATATGACCCACTAGAGTACAAAGTAACCTTCATGTATGCACCTGATGGGGAGTTGAAATTCAAAGTAACCCGACGGCCTGAATAAGAACTGGATTGTTGTGAAATATTATAATGCTGGGTAAAAGAAAGACGAATGTTGTGTTAAATTCATTCATTATTCATGAATGTTAATGAAAAAAAATTTGTTTATTTTTAGTTATGTTGTAATTATTAAAAAAATAAATGAATTTATGTACCTACTTCCTTGAGAAGAAATATTTATTTTATTATAATAATTTTTCTCCCGAGCGGGTGTAATATGCACTTTACATACCTACTTTTTACCTAAAACTAATCTGTAGTAACAAACATTATTCCCTATTCACCTATGAGATATTATTTCCCGCTTGATAGTGGCGCCATTTGCCATAAAAAGTACGTAAGTGGCAAAATTAGTAATCTACTTTATTTCCTTGGGAGATTTTGACACTTTCCTCCCGCTGGACTGTGCTGCCAATTTCTTTAGAAAACTGCATAAGGTGGTCAACTTAAGAATTAACGTCAGTAGTATATTGAATAATATTATAGCTGTAAATAAAAAGTACTTTCTTGATTGGATTTTTATTGGTCACTAGGCAACCGGTTTCGCTGGTCACACCAACATCTTCAGGCCTCTAGAGAGACAGATACACATATTGCGAATTAGATCCAAGACAATGAGAATTGAACACAGCTAAATTAAAACAGTTCAAATTAAATTGTAAAGGGAAATGAAATCCTTAAGGGAACAATCTACTACAAGTGATTAACAAAATTATTAAAGTGAAAGACTTACATGTAGTCAGAATTAAATTAGATTTAAACTTCAATAAATGTGAAACGCAAAAACGGAGTCGCAATACACTAGTCGGTATTGTAAAGCCTGCATAAGTTCGCACGTCGGCACATGTACAATAAATTACCTTCTTCGTAACTTAAGCTTGCAAAAACCAACGTATAAGGTGGACCAATAGAAAATAAAATCAGGCACATTAAATAGTTAACATTTTAAAAATCTTCGAAAAATGTTGTAAAATATCACAGATTAGAAATGGCTTGTTGTACGAAGAAAGATGTGTAAAAGATTTTTTGTTATTTAATATAGAAGGTCACCACAGCGCATATGCCGTATGGGAGAACGGAGGCAATTACAAAATTAATTTGTATAAAGGTTTGTAGTTAATATCTGTTTGTTCATTAAGACATTTAATATTATTATTTCTTTTAAGTTTATCTATTTCTAGACTTTCTAGAAGTTTTAGTTTATGACCTTTTTTGATATTTTCGGATGTGAACGAGTGACTGCTGGTATGTAAATGTTTACCTATGGCAGAAAAAATTTTATCTTTTTGATGTACTTTGAAACGAGTTTTTAAATTTCTGCCCGTCTCCCCTATGTAGGCGGCACCGCAATGACATTCAATGATGTATACACCACTCTTGTCTTGAGGGTCGGTCTGATCCTTGTCGTTAGATAAAATGTTTTGTAAATTTCTTTCAGTTTTAAAAACTAAATTGACTCCGTATCTATTGAATATATTGGTTAATTTGTTAAACTTGAAATGACCGTATGTTAATTTTCGGTATATTTTATCTTTTTGTGTTGGAATATTTGATTTATTGTAAAATCTATCAATGTATGATTGTTCATAACCATTGTCATGTGCGATTTATTTTATGGTTTGAAGCTCTTGAGTATAATTTGTGATATTGAGTGGGGTGTTTTTAAGTCGATGAATTAAAAAATTGAAAGCTGCTTGTTTATGTTTCTGGTGATGGAATGAATCATGGGGAATGACTATATCGGTATATGTGTTTTTTCGGTATATGTTATATTTAAAAGAAAAGGTAGTTCTGGTTATAGCGATATCAAGAATATGAGTGTGTTGTTGAGTTCATTTTCTATAGTGAATTTAATATTATCATGCATGTTATTAATGTAGTAGAAAAGATTGTTTATGAAGTCACATTTGTCATCATTGTAGATGACCAAGATGTCATCCACGTAAAAACAGTAAGAGAATTATGACAGTTCAAGGAGTGAAGACGTACCAAGAATCTAGGACTTTAAAGACAGTTAAAGAAATAAGACAGTTTAAGAAATAAGACAGCTAAAGGAGTAAAAACGTACCAAAAATCCAGAGCTTTAAATAAGACAGTTAAAGAATGAAGACAGTTAAAAGAGTGAAGACGTACCAAGGATCTAGGACTTTAAAGACAGTTAAAGAAATAAGACAGTTAAAGGAGTGAAGTCGTACCAAGTGTCTAGGACTTTAAAGACAGTTAAAGTAGTGAAGAAGTATAAAAGATCTAGGGCTTTAAATAAGACAGTTAAAAAAATAAGACAGTTAAAGGAGTGAGGACGTACCAAGGATCTAGGACTTTAAAGACAGTTAAAGAAATAAGATAGTTAAAGGAGTGAAGACGTACCAAGGATCTAGGACTGTAAAGACAGTTAAAGAAATAACACCTTTCAAAGAGTGAAGACGTACCAAGGATCTAGGACTTTAAAGACAGTTAAAGGAGTAAAAACGTACCAAATATCCAGGGCTTTAAATAAGACAGTTAAAGAATGAAAACAGTTAAAGGAGTGGAGATGTACCAAGGATCTAGGACTTTAAAGACAGTTAAAGAAATAAGACAGTTCAAGAAGTGAAGACGTACCAAGGATCTAGGAGTTTAAAGACAGTTAAAGAAATATGACAGTTCAAGGAGTGAAGACGTACCAAGGATCTAGGAGTAAACTTTAAAAAGACAGTTAAAGAAATATGACAGTTCAAGGAGTGAAGACGTACCAAGAATCTAGGACTTTAAAGACAGTTAAAGAAATAAGACAGTTAAAGGAGTGAAGACATACCAAATATCCAAGACTTTAAATAAGACAGTTAAAGGAGTGAAGACGTACCAAATATCTAGGGCTTTAAACACAGTTAATGGATTGAAGACTTACCAAACATCTAGGACTTTCAAGGCTCTTACCATTTTACACAATCGCGGCAATATTGAGTTATTGATTCGTTTATCCGAATTTCTGATAATCCGGATCAGATCTGACAAACACATTTCATCTGACAAACATCAATTAGGATAAATGGCGTTCATGGGTTAGCTATAACATATTAAAAATTCATCGAATTTGGAATGGTGGAACAGGATGAAAAAAAAATAAAATCGTACTATGAACCAAATCAGCACCTATGTTTTGAAAAGTATGAACAAGGAATATGTTTGTTCCACACGCTTTTTTTGGTTTTATACAATTTAAATTCTGCACATCTTTATCTAGTATTAATAAAATCAATGATAAACTGAATAAAAAAAAATGATAATGGCAAAGAATATTTTTAACACAAAAGCAGGCAAAATATGAGATTGTTTACTAATGTAGAGATGAATCACAACGTCGTCTGATCTTCGCTAACGTACGTTTCTGCACCTGTTGATAAGTGTTAGACAAAGAGACTATTCTACGTTAGATGATGATTATTATAACAGGATTAAATACCATTAAGAGCGTTGATGCTGATAGCACGTTGTACACAGGATGATATAGTCTTTTTATTATTCTCAATTTAATAAACCTTGCTTATACCCTAGCATATAATAAAAGTAAAGTCAAGGTCGGTCTGGGAAAACCAAGAAAGAGTAAAATTTGAAGTTCTGATTACTTCTCCTATGAAAATTACTTTAATTTTAATTTGAAGTGTAAAATATTTTATGTGATTTTAAAATACTATACCGGCATGTATGTACATGGAGTGACAAGATTTTTGGTTCAAACCGAAGGAAACGAATTTTGTGGCGCGAACTAACGCGAGCGGATTGTTGCGTTTGCGGAAGTAGTAAAAAGTCGGGCCGCTGTAAAAAGAGTATGTAAACGGAGAGGATAATGGTGCATGGCGAGTGAGCTTAATAAGTGAGAGTGCAGGCCGAAATTAGCAAAAACCCCCGTAAAACACTACGACTACCGAATTGCCGGTCTCCGTTTAATTACTCCGGATTCGGGAGGGTTGGCCCTCAAGAACACGCAGATAAGGAACCATGATGGCTTTTCATAAATAAACTACGGAGTTCCATCAAAATTTCGACCGCGAAACGGCGCCTAAGCGGAAAAGGTGCTCGTAAAGGTTAATATTAAATTTACAATTGAGTCGTTACGCAAATTGGGCGTCCGCATTTTCCTACGATACTTTCGGTTGTGAACTGCGATAAATTGTTAAATAGTAGAAGATTTAGGCACAATCCAATAACATAAGAACTGAAGTCAATCTGATATGCTCACTGATGTAACGAAGCGTTTTTCACTATCATCTGTTTAAATGTCCAAGATTGACAATGCAATGAGATCGAAACAATGCGATCCTCTTTGCCCCATAGAGACTGCAGATGTTCTATTCACCGAATGTTTTCCCTCCTGTTGGTCGGAGGGTATTTGCAATGGTCGTAGCAGCGGTATTTGAGTTAAAGTGGTCAAATTTCCGGGCCGGTAGAGGGCTTCAAAGGCGCCTAGATGCTGCCTCACCCTTTCTGGAACCGTTCCATCACACGTAGATTACACAATTTGCCTATTTGTTCGGAGGAGGATGTTTTAACAGAATAACGCACAGCAGAGGGCGCTAGGTGTGAGGCTCCTTTTACCTCGTTAGCTCGTGCTTTCGAACGGCTCACCTAGCAGCTGAAATATTAATGGCCTAGTAGCCTCTTTCCCTGCGCCTATATTAAAGCAAAACAGAACCCCGAAACCCCCACACCTTTAAATCCATATCCTTAAACCCCATATCATTAAACCCTATATCTTTAAACTTCACATCCTTAAACCCCATATCCTTAAACCCCATATCTTTAAAGTTCACATCCTTAAACCCCATATCCTAAAACTCTATATCCTTAAACCCCTCATCCTTAAACCCCTCGTCCTTAAAACCCTCATCCTTAAACCCTCGCCGCCTTATAGCCTCTGCTTAAAACATCTTATAACCTCCTCTTAAAACCTCCTCTTAAAAACCTTTTCTTAAAACCTCCATTTCAAATGTCTCCTTAAAACCTCCCCTTATAACCTTCCCCTTAAAGTCTCGCCATTAAACCCTCACACTCCAAACCCTCTCTCTTAACGCGTACCCTTACCCTTATCCTTACCTCGCACTTCACATCCCTCAAATCCCCGCAAAATCCCATCCCATACTCCCCCCAAAACAACCCTAAACGGAACGAATTTATGTTTTAACCAAAAGATATATAAGTTGAGTTTACCTAAATTCCGGTGCGCTCAGATATGAGAGCGAACTCTAGGGTTTATAGGTTATTCACTTTAATTGCGGCGCGGGGTGGGGCAGGCGAAATTATTTCGTTTAATGCGAAAAGTTAAAGAAACGGTAAAACGGTCCGACTTATTAGGTCCAATAATTTCAACCCCCGAACTGCATACCGCAACAGTTTCGCTCGAGAATTAGAATATTAATAAGAATCCAGCCGCCGCCGCGACGCTTTAATGCTCTTACCCCAGCCAAAGTCCTGCATATCCTGCAGGATTATAAATGTATGTAAGTTGGGAAAAAAGGATTTTTTCCGAGCGTCGGCGTCGCGCTCATTAGGGACTGCGCGCCCGGAAAACTGAAAGCAGAGTTCAGTCCGTGAAATTAATAACAATGCTAATAAAGAACAGCTCGAGCTTGGAGCCAAAGGACTCATTGTGCAGATGCAAAATAGTCGCCCAAGTTTTTCCTAGCCGGTGTATTTACATGTTGACTTCAGAGTGTTGAGCACACAAGCCGTTGATAAGTTGCGAAATTTTTAACTAACATCGCATGACTTATGACACAAACAAAGAGTTAGTCTTTAGTAGAACGTGGAAAAATAATCCGCTAAAAAAGTTACTTAAAATATCTGGGGGAATGAGGTCTATATCGATTTAAAAATAAGATACCGGAGCCCACTCAGTGGGAAAACTCGAGATCATAATAACTTCTTGATATAACCGATCCTAGATTTGGTTTTACCATTTTGTTTACCTCTAAACCCTTGTGCGATAGAGTCCGTTCATTTTAAGAGGAGTTTGCCCTCGCTATGCTCCTGAGTGCGCTAATTTAAGATTACTTTTGAACTGACCCTAACACCTAAAGTTACCATCTAGTGCACTTTTAATGGTTACGGTAGGTCAGAGTAATTCACTCACCTCGCTCTCCTTCATACTAATAGCTAATCACATATACCGAAGTCAGTTCATACCACTGCACCATCGAGGTGGGCGCCGAACGTATTAAATGGTTGAAAGGGCTCGCCTCAAAAGTTGTCCCCCATTGCCATCGTTCTATCCGGGTGCGCAGATTAAACCCTCGGCACTCCATTCATCTACTTATTCATATACAAAGCGGAAGACTTAGAAGTCTAACAACGTTGATTTACCTAGTATTTTTCCGGTTCACTAACAGTTGGTAACAGTGCGACAAAGTATGGCGCAGTTGATCCTATTTTCGGGCGGATAATGTAATCGACAGATGACGTAACCGATAAATCATGTCATGCTCTAAGAACAATGAAACTACAATTTTCCCCGATTCCGCTAATTTTACAACCCCTCACATATTTCATAACAAACAAATTGACATGCATTATTATAAGGAACAGACTCGCCTGGATTATTTCTTTTGGCTTGCTTCTAGAATCTTTGGGTGTGGTCTCTCTTTTTCCCCGGAGTATTTCTGCCAACTTCAGCTCCTTCCACCAAAAATTCACCCTTCTTGGACTTTTCAGGGACCGCCGGATACACACATACAATTTTGGAAATTCTACTGGGTTTCTTTTTGAGAATTTTCTTCGTTTCCTTTCAGCTTCTTACAGCCCGACCTCCGTTCTTTTCGACCTTCCATGTTCAAGTCCCGTTTTTATTTATTTTTCTTGCATCGTCAGTTTGTCACCTTCCGATCAAGCATCCAGCCTCCAAAGTCCTGTACTGAACCTACGTATTTTTGGTTTCCGGTATTGGGAATTAGTACAAAACCGTAATACCCCCTTAAAATCATCACAATATAGGCAACCAGATATACAACGTTGCGAAATCCACCTTAACCGAGCTCTGGGTGCTAGCGCATCATGAAAGTGGACAGTTCGCACCGAGCTAGCGCACGCGCAAAGTTTGCTATCGGGGAGATGATGCGCAATCCATCACGTAGTCAGTGGGATTCGAGGACTCAAGTGGTGATGTAGTGTTTGAAGAGTCGACAGGCTAAACGTAATACGTAATAAAAGTAAAACTCAATTCCAAAAGAGATGAATAGTGCAGGTCTTAATCAGTAGTTTAGCCCGTGCGGTTGCTCCAGAAGAACGCGAATAGTTAAATGGTGTCGAAATTAACTGTAATCAGGCGCCGATCGATTCCGAGCGTACGAACCTTCGTTGAGTAATGGTACTTACTCTTTTAGGTGATTGAACAGCTCGTTTTTAACTTAGTTATTTGAATTATTCAATGATTTTAATGATTTGGGAAAGTTCTGTTACTAAGAAAGTCATCTTTCATTCTTTAACTTTGAAAATTTATGACAAATGAAACACGGCAAAATGCGAATGTTGCTACTCAGTGCACCACAAGCCGACGTAGCCCAGGGACCCTCAGTGGTAAATAATCTACAAATCCGAACTTCAAAAGCTCAAGATAAGAATTGACCTCCGGCTAAACCTTCAACGATCGTCACCGTCATCATCGTGATACCCATACGGCATAAACGCAATCTGCGAGTATGCTAAGTGGCAACATTAAATGGGTGGGTGGGTGTGTGCGTGTGTGCGTTCGTGCGTGCGTGCGTGCGTGCGTGCCTGCGTGCGTGCGTGGTTGGGTGTGTGTGTGTGTGTGTGTGTGTGTGTGTGTGTGTGTGTGTGTGTGTGTGTGTGTGTGTGTGTGTGTGTGTGTGTGTGTGTGTGTGTGTGTGTGTGTGTGTGTGT
>JAWQRP010002966.1:0-14303 GCA_033557875.1 Quadriops clusia | reverse complement strand
AATATCTAGGACTTTAAATAAGACAGTTAAAGGAGTGAAAACGTACCAAATGCCTAGGGCTTTAAATAAGACAGTTAAAGGAGTGAAGACGTACCAAATATCTAGGGCTTTAAATAAGACAGTTAAAGGAGCGAAGACATACCAAATATCTAGGACTTTAAATAAGACAGTTAAAGGAGTGAAAACGTACCAAATATCTAGGACTTTAAATAAGACAGTTAAAGGAGTGAAAACGTACCAAATATCTAGGGCTTTAAATAAGACAGTTAAAGGAGTGAAAACGTACCAAAGATCTAGGGCTTTAAATTAGACAGTTAAAGGAGTGAAGACGTACCAAAAATCTAGGGCTTTAAAGACAGTTAAAGGAGTGAAGACGTACCAAAAATCTATGGCTTTAAAGACAGTTAACCCTTTCGCTACTCTACACGTATATATTCGTAAAAAAAATAAGTGCCTCATACGCTCCGAGCGAGTATTTTCGCATCTTGTTTTAAAATAGTTTCCTGCTCAACACGACTATATTTTCTATATATTGCGTACGTAAGGAAGCGTACGAGCGTGTTCAATCCTGCATTTTTTATATTTCGCTAAATCAGCGGCTTAATCATGCACGTGTATTCAGTTCCTGGTAGGACCCTGTGAAAACTTGTCGAAACTCGCAGCCACTGAAATATATGCGCACAGCGATCGCAAAATTTCAAAACGTGTTGCGCAGGGAAAGGGTTAAAGGAGTGAAAACGTACCTAAGATCTAGGGCTTTAAATAAGACAGGTAAAGGAATGAAGACGCACCAAAGGTCTAAAACTGTAAAGACAGTTAAAGGAGTAAAGACATACCAAATATCTAGGGCTTTAAAGAGAGTTAAAGGATTGTGTACATACCATATTTGCACATTGAACTTCTGTAAATAACTCCTTCTGTAGCATTGCAACAATAAATATAATAGATATGTTTAATGGTGTTCCGCTTAACATTCAGTACAATCGCGGCCATATTGAGTTATTGATCTGATAATCCGAATATCTGAGATCAGATCTGACTAACATCAATTCGGACAAATGAATTTCTGCTGCAGTTCAAAGCGCCCACAATAATAATTTTTACATGTACATGGTAACATCTTAGTGTAAATGGTATCATCTCAGTATGTATAGTTCTATAGTCAAGTCCTCTTTTTTAATTTTTTTTTATTTATTGGCTTTGTAACACAATCGATTCAACTTACCTTCATAAAATCACTTCACCCCACAAAAAGGAAGGCCAAGCAAAAATCAAAATCGAAAGACTTTTCTGAAAATTTTATTTATTTGTCCCTATGAGATACAAAAAACAAACATTGCTTCTAGTAATTCTCCCTAAAATAACACAGAGCAATCATCTGTCATGAGAAGTGAAATGTCCGGAATTAAAATATAGACTCGCTTGTAAAACAACGGAAATGCTCATAAACTGAAGGAATTGTAACAGAAACGTGTCTTAACGAAAATGTGTGTAAGCGAAAACACTGGCAAACGAAATATTATCGAAACGAAACGTTTGCAAACGAATCATTTTCAAAACAAAACGTTTGCAAACAAATTATTTTCAAAACAAAACGTTTGCAAACGAATCATTTTCAAAACAAAACGTTTGCAAACGAATCATTTTCAAAACAAAACGTTTGCGAACAAATCAGTAGTAAACAAATGTTTGCAAATGGAAACGCCTACAACGAAAACTAACATTACATGTTCAAGTGAAAACAACGTACATCGGTAAAACCTATCAAGAAACAACAAATCACTTCACATGTACATTACCCCGCATAAATCGGGGGGAATACATTTTTCCTTCAATACTTTCATATTTTATTATTTATACATTGTTATTAAATTTTAAGTTAAATATAAACAGATTTCTCAACTGTAATCATAGAAAAAATACAGACAACTTGATCGACTTCATTCCTCATTGGATAACGAAACCTCAATGTAAGTATTGTCCATATTTAAATGTAATACACTAGATTAAATACAGGCAGTCGGAAATATCGGGCCTCAGCGCTGATGATGCAAACTTTGGGCACTCACTTTTATATATTTATCAATTTACTGTTTTATTTCGTAACAATTTAAATAATAAAAATATTCTCTGCTCTGATTATACTATAGGGTAATAAAAACAGGAGAAGGGGCGGGTTTAGGGCTGACATATTCTAGTCATACTTACAACTTATAGTTACATTAATAAATTATGACCGAACGGACTTTATGTTTTGATTCGTTGGAATTCAAATCAGGCACCCAGTTGAAAATGCAGGTTACTTTTAATGATTATTGAGAAAAATATTTGATTGTTACGGCTGTAATATTTATAACAGTAATACTATTAATGATAATAGTATTAATGATAATACTATTAATGATAATAGTATCAATGATAATACTATTAATGATAATAGTATTAATGATAATACTATTAATGATAATAGTATTAATGATAATAATATTAATGATATAATATTAAAGATATAATATTAATGATATAATATTAATGGTATAATAATGATGGCAATAACAAAAAATGGAAATGTTATTAATAACAACAGTATCATAATAATTATGCGAGAATTGAGGTATAAATTATAAAACAATCTATCAGAAAAAATGTTTCATTTATTTAACTTTAGCCTAATATAAAAAATACACCTTTATTATTCTTCAAACAAAGAACAGCTGTGCCAAAATTGAATTCAAGGTTTAGATGAACGTGAAACGGTACGTACGATTGCAGATCGTGAGAATCAAACATAAAGTCCTATCATAAATATAATTTTGAACCCGTTGTTCCAGCCTGAGTTTGAACTCGAAGCTTACTGATAGTTAATTAAAAGATAATAATGAAAACAAGTAATAAAAATGAAAACGGATACACAATTTGCCTGACTGACTGTGAAGTATTCATAACATTAATTCAACGCAGCAAATTGACATTATGAACGCAATAAAATTTTTGAACCAAACTTTAACTGTTGTGAAAGATGTTGTTTCTTATTCACAAAATATGTAACAACAGCTCATTCTGATGAAAGAACCATTCACACACACAAGAAACAGTCAGCTTGTAAGTACGCACAGACAAACGCTTGGTAAAAAAATGAGAACACAGACACTGCTTGATTATTATGTACATTGTGTATAGAGGAATGAATAAAGGCGTATCACATGATGATGCGCTCTATGCTCGAAAGAGTCTAATCATCTTCGTCTTCCTCTACCTCCTCGTCTTCCTCTTCCTCGTCCTCAGCAGCCTCAGGTACGGATTCCTGCATATTGTGAACGCTGCCATCCTTTTTGTATGCAGTCATTTCCTGGAAAAGAAGACCGTGATCGTCTAAAGATTTGAACTGTGATTCATTTTTATTATAGTTTATGATTATTAAAGTAAATGATTAATTATTATAGTAAATGTTTAATTATTATAGTAAATGATTAATTATTATAGTAAATGATTAATTATTATAGTAAATGATTCACTACTATAGTAAATGATTAACTACTATAGTAAATGATTAATTATTATAAGTTTGAAGAATAATTAATTATTAATAATAACTATAATTGCTCGTATTAGGCGTATAATAAAATATTATAAGTGTATTATTATGAATACAAAATTATAATTGTAATTATTTTTAATTAAAATTTTATTTAAAGTAAATTAATAATAAAGAAGAAAATTATTTAGAATAAATTAATAACAAAGAAAAAAAAATCTTTTATTTAGAATGAGATTTTAATTAAATCAAACTTTTAGTTAGTGTAAAAAATAGTTTACTTCTAAAATGAATACCTATTAAAAAATAATTATTTAAAGGCCAAGGACGAATTAAACAATTTTGAAATACAATCATAAATGTTGACTACTGTAATATAATACTTGTAATTAATAAGTTATTGTTTGATTTCGTAGTCATAATTTGATAACAACGAGCTGCTTATCAAAGAACCTTTCCCCGAAAATCGTAAATGATTTTGCACAATATTATAGCCAAAGACCTATTAATTAGAGCGATGACTGATCAAATTGTGCTTAGTGAGCTCTTTAAGAAATTAATTTTATTAAAAATCACGCGATTCAGATTTGGAATTAAAAATCATGCGATTCAGATTCGGAATTAAAAATCATGCGATTCAGATTCGGAATTAAAATTCATGCGATTCAGATTCGGAATTAAAAATCATGCGATTCTGATTCGAAATTAAAAATCATGCGATTCAGATTCGGAATTAAAAATGGTGAGTTAAAATAATAATAAAGGAATTATAAACAAATAATAAAGCAACAATAAGCAAAGGTTCACTTACTTTCTCATAACGGGCCTTATCCTTCTCGGCCATTTGAACGTATTTGGCCTTAGCTTCGGCATCGGCTTCAGCCCACCTCCTGCCTAACTCTTTGGCAATATCGCCCACGCCGTATTCTGGGTTCTCGGACTTGACCTTAGCACGTTCATCATTGCTGAACCAGAAGAACGCAGACCTGGAATTGAAATAAACGTAATTTAATAAAATACTAAACAATTTAAGAAAATATAAAATAACTCAACCAAATAGAAAATAATTTAAAATAATATAAAAAAATTTTAAAAAGTATAAAATATTTTAATAAGTAGATTATATAAACATATTATTTATGTGTAAAAAAACAACCAGATCAAGTAATTAATAAATAAGTGAATAAATAATATAAATAAGTGAATTGAATAATAAGCAATTAAAGTGAATAAGTAAGAAGTGAATATCGAGGAAATAAAGTAATTAATAGGCAAATTAAATAATTAATGAGCAAATAATAATAATTAATGAGCAAACAATAATTGCTCAATAAAGCCCAAATAAGGGCAAGGTAACTAAAAACAAAGGTGAAGTAATAGTTTGTATTATTAACGAATCAACCTAAAATAAAGTTATGAAACTTACAATGATCTCTTGGGAGCGTTAGGATCCTTCATTTGTTTCCTCTTCTTTCCACGTTGCTTCTCTCCCTTAGGGGGAGTGTAGTTTTGCATCTCAGCATCGTAGCGCTTCTTGTCCTTCTCCGCCATTTCATGGAAACGCTTCTTTTCCTTGTCCAACATGGTCTGGAATTAAAAAAGGGAAAAAAACGATAAAAATAGTGCAAACATAATTTTTTTAAGAAGAGGTATTAGTGGGTATAGAAACTTCAGGCCTGTTGAGCTTTTACATATCCATCAAGGAAATTCTGGTGTAAGAGAGGATCATCATTTTCTTGTATTTTGATTTTTTATTTAGTGATTTCTTATTGCTAGTGTTTTAATATTGCTAGTGTTTTCGTATTGCTAGTGTTTTCGTATTGCTAGTGTTTCGTATTGCTAGTGTTTTCGTATTGCTGGTGTTTTCGTATTGCTAGTGTTTTCGTATTGCTAGTGTTTGCGTATTGCTAGTGTTTTCGTATTGTTAGAATTTTCGTATTGCTGGAGGAGTAGTATGAATGCTAAATTGCAGTTTAATAAGCTGTGTGATTATTATTATTAGGCTGTATATCTGTATGAATTAGCTATGTGGTTAAGTTAGCAGTGTGGTTTTAATAACAGTGGAAATAATAACACTATGGTTTATAATAACACTGTGGTTATAATAACACTGTGGTTATAATAACACTGTGGTTATAATAACACTGTGATTATAATAACACTGTGGTTATAATAACACTCAGGTTATAATAACACTCAGGTTATAATAACACTCAGGTTGTAATAACACTCAGGTTATAATAACACCCAGGTTATAATAACACTCAGGTCATAATAACACCGAGGTTATAATAGTAGTGTGGTGGAAATAACAAAGCTTGCCACCTTTAATGATAATTTTTATTACTTAATTGCCCTGCCGATATTTCATGAATACATTATTATTCATTCAAAACTTGTTTCGGACCTTCAGCATTACATTGAACCCAGCCGGGGCAGAGTGGAAGAATTTGTGCATAAGCTAGACTTTGTCTGAATTTTTGTCAAGTTCCACTTTATTCAGAATATTTTTAAAGGGGATAGCTGCATCAACATGTAGAAGCCGTATCTTTAATGCAAGGGGTGTGCCTTTAATGCAGGGGGGAATACTCTGTTGGATTATTGCATTTATAATAAAAAAAATCGTCGTAGTCATGAAAATAATTCGAAATTTTCTTGGGTAGAGTTGAGAACTCTTACTGAAATAAATGCTTGTTTGTGTAAGAACGAGTGGGCACTTGTATAATAAGAACGAATATTAGTATAAGAGTGCAATAATATAAGAGAGAGTATAATAATATAAGAAAGAGTGTATATAAGCGAGCACTTGTATATGAACGAGCACTTGTATATAAACGAATACTTATATGTAAGTGCGTATAAGAGCAAAATTAGTAGAAAAAAGACTCTTTCGCGTAATTTGAAGCAAATGAATGAGACAAGTAGTTAGTGTAGTTTTTCCAATTCATTGATAAATTTTTTCGTAGGATTCTGTGATAGTGATTAAGAAATATGTATGGCATATTTGATTAAGTGGTTGTGATAGTACATTTTCAGTACTAGGTATATGCGATGACTGAGAGAGTGTTACATATCGCAGAAGAAGGAAAACAAAGCGGGAAGTACGAAAAGTTCGTTACATCCGCTATGGTGGCTCGAATATTCAAATCGCCGGTGAATTTGGCAACGCCGCTGTAGCGAGTCACTAGAAAGAGCTAACCACGACCAATGGAGATCCCGCTCTTTTACATCTTTCTGCGTATCTTGGCGTTGTTAGGTGGCCAACCTGCATGCTACTATCCGAAACTAAAACCAGTTTGCCTTCGCTATGGCTGTAGAACAAGAGGTGGAATTAAAACCTTAGCGCCCGGGCAAAATGAGGACTAGAGAAAAGGAATTGCCTCTATGCTAGCAACGACGGCTTGTTTAGGTAGAAGAGAGAACAATGAACTAGGGGGTGGCTTTGTTAAAAATTTGGGGAGGATGAGTTGCTGTTGACGAAGTGACCAATAAATTTTGCAAAAATTCGCTTTTAAGTTGTATGGTTTAAAATTGAATTGTATTTCATTTAATTGCATTTAATTTAATTCAATTCATTAAAAAAAATACAGCGATTTTTTAATGCAACAAGTAAGCTAGGATAAACTACGGATCCTAAGAAACGTATTTCCCATTTGTTTAGGTAAAAAAACTGAAACATCCATATAGATTTCGTTTATCTAAAATTTTTTTTTTCTCTATTTTTATCTATTTGTTTTCTGTCATTTTTCTCCCTTTGTATTCTCTACGAAGTTATGAATCTATCAGTAATGCTCTCTCTTTCCTTTTGAATCTCAGTGTTTTATATTACGTTTTGATGATCTCTTAAAACCAAATATAAAGGGACAATTCTAATAGAAGACAAAACAGGGTAGTCCTATCTCCTGAATAACTACATATATTATTTGTTGATGTAAACAAAATAAGATTATGTAAATTTAATTATTTCAGGGTAATATTAAAAAAAATATGTATGATGTATATGTTTTGGAAAAGATGTTAAAACATGAACAAGATATTAAAATTAATTATTTCGAAGGAACTGTTAAAAATAACTATTTCAAGGAAAACATTAATTGTAATTAATATTAAATCGTTTCATTATTAAGGGCAATAACTCTACAAAACAATTCCTAAAAATTCCCATTTCTTAAAGTGAAAATAACTCTCCCGAGATATATTATTGAACGTGACAAGTAAATATCTACAAACATAGTATGTATTGTCCATACGTAGATACATACATAATATCTTACGCACGCCTCCATTACAATAAAAACAGCCATAGCGTACTAGTCCAAGTCCTCTCGCAAGATAAATAAAACTTTTATAGGCAATATGGGAAAATTAATTTAAAACAGTGGGCGGCGGATGGGACGGATGCGGCGGTGGCGGCAGCGGAGGGGGTGCGGGCGGCGGCAGGGTGGCTCAGGAGGGCACGTGGGAGCGTCGGGGGGTTAGCAGCGGTCGGGGGCGGATTTGATGGCGGCGGCTGTGGGGGTGAGGGGCGCGTAGGAGGTGGGTGTATGGCGTTCGTTCGCGAAACGAAAGGGTTTCCTCATATTCCCGGATCTCCCCCTATTCTAGGCAAGCCATTGATTTTCATATCAGCTCTCTCGCCTAAAAAGGAGCGCTTGCGTGTTCAGTAACATAATAAAGGGTATACACTCACACATACACAGGGGCAAGATGAAATTTGCTTATCTGGCCCGGAGAATTCGCGGAACTAAATCGTAAAACGGCCCGGCCGCCCCCCTTTCACCTCCGAACGAAATTAGGATCCTTGATAGTATGTGCGTACCTATTTTATGTTTTCTGACAAGGGCCTAATCCCGGGCTGATATTATTGAGGCGACCGATTCTGAAAAATGTATGCTACTTCGATATAAACTAGTAGAATGTATGTACTTTCTTGTAAGGTACTTTAATATAAATTACTTTAATATAAGTTGCTTAAATGCAAGTTGCTTTAATGCAAGTTACTTTAATATAAGTTGCTTTAATGCAAGTTACTTTAATATAAGTTGCTTTAATAAAAGTTACTTTAATATAAGTTGCTTTAATACAAGTTACTTTAATATAAGTTGCTTTAATACAAGTTACTTTAATATAAGTTACATTAATACAAGTTACTTTAATATAAGTTACATTAATACAAGTTACTTTAATATAAGTTACATTAATACAAGTTACTTTAATATAACGTATTTTCATGTAAGTTATTTCAAATTTTAACAAAGAACTATGTTGGCCACAGATGATGAGAATTTCGTTTTAGTTATGTTGGTTATCTTTAGTATGTACGTACATTCGGCGTTATAAAACCTTAAACCAGAAAGAATTTAATTATACTAATTGAAAAAACAGTTCTTTGCTTTAAACCATATCTTATTCTTGTGCTAAAAGAATTATGCAAAAATATTTGAATCATGAGTAATTACAAGGAGGGGCAACTAGGGCGAGCGTCGTAACTAGCGATTGATAAAATACTCTCAAATAAATATCTATTCAAAATTAATATAAGGGACTTAAAGGAAATAAAAAAAACATTTCCGACAATGTAGTGTGTATGTTTGAATCTCCATGTGAAGTTGAATTTCATTAGAATGTGGTTGAAATAATGATAGGGAAAAAACACGTAACAACTTTTACAAGAATTTATAAACATTTATAATGAAGGAAATTAGATAAAAATTGAGGAAAAAATTAAGTAAACAAGGAAAAAATGAATTAAATAAGGAAATTTACACAAAGAAACAAAAATATAGAAAAAATGAAGACAGAAAAGAGAGAGAACAAGAGAAGAGATGGAAAAAGAAAGGCAGCAGCGTGAGAAATAGAAAAGTGAAAGACAGCAGCGAGAGAAATAGAAAAGAGAAAGACAGTAGTGAGAGAAATAGAAAAGAGAAAGACAGTAGTGAGAGAAATAGAAAAGAGAAAGACAGCAGCGAGAGAAATAGAAAAGAGAAAAACAGTAGAGACAGAAATAGAAAAGAGGGAGCAATAGAGAACTGAGAGAAATAGAGAAGAGAGAGAAAACCCCCGTAAATCGAGCCGAAACCAATAACTCCTCCTTAAACGCAGATAATTAAAAAAGTGAGCAATTATAATGATAAATCTTTACCTCCAGAAACAAGTTTGTTTTTTGTATTCCGCAACGTGGCCGCTCTCGCCGGAGATTAGAGAATGCACATAAAAAAGGCTGAAATGTAAACCAGATGCTGGCTACATTAATTAGAGTTCCGCGAGAGCAGATAATCTAATTCGAGAAAAATCCCGTGAATCTCTTTGCATTTTAATGATCTGGACGAATTTCGTGCAAGGCCGCCTTGGGAGCGGCGCGACGCAGTCAATGCGATTTCGGCACATCAGGACAAATTTCCAGTTTTAATTATTATTCGTTTTGAAGAATCAATGTTTAATTATTATATTTGAGTGCAGCAATATTAACAAAAGCACGAATTGGAGTGCTAAAAAAAATTTCAAAGCCTGGCTGGATATATGAAAGGAAAAAGTACAAGACATAATTAAATTTGGAAAGAAATAAGATTAGGAATGAAAGTGACGTTCTGTTCATATAAAAATAAATATTAATATAAAAATAAATGTCAATATAAAAATAAATGTCAACATAAAAATAAATGCTAATTTAAAAATAAATGCTAATTTAAAAATAAATGCTAATTTAAAAACAAATGTTAATATAAAAATAAATATGAATATATAAATAAATATAAATATTAATTTTTATAGATTGTTATTTCTGTTTCAAGTTAACGAAAATAATATACATTATTTAAATACAAAAATTTTGAAACTTATTGCAAATTTAAATTTCCCACGAAAAAATATCAATATGTACCAATTAAGAAGAAAGAACTCAATATATACCAATTAAAAAGAAAGAACTCAATATATACCAATTAAAAAGAAAGAACTCAATATATACCAATTAAAAAGAAAGAACTCAATATATACCAATTAAAAAAAATAACTCAAAATAAATTCAAATGTTAATACATTTATAGCTATCAAGAAATAAATATTAACATAATTAATAGTTTTTAACATTAATATATTACCACGTGTTCTTTTTGAAATGTTTCATAAAAACTGCGGCTTCTTTGTCGCATCTTTGAAGATCAAAGACCGCCGGATTTTTTATGAAACATTTCAATCCGAACACCCTGTAAGTGTGGTGTGATTTTTTTTATTAGTAGTTATGAATGTTAATAAGTAAATGAAAATATAAGTAGAAAGTTATAAGAAGTAATTATTATAGTTTAGTAAAAATAAAGATAAAACTCACCTTCCATCTCTCGGCGCACTTCTTAGAGAACTCGGCGAAGACGACGTTTTCCTCGGGATGCTTCTTCTTATGCTCCTCGCGGCAAGTCTGCACGAAGAAGGCATAGGCAGTCATGCGACCCCTCGGCTTAGCGTCGGCTTTTCCACGCGGCATTCTGCCTTTCTGGGGTATCGGTGGCTGTTGCAAAGCGCTTAACTGCAGGTGCTGTGCGTGCTGCTGGAGCAGAGGGTTCTGGGAGTGGTGGTTCTGGTGGTTTTGCTGCTGGAGCTGGTGGTGGTTCTGCTGCACTTGGTGGTGGTTCTGCTGTTGCTGGTGCCTCGCTTGAGCTTCCGCAACTGCTTGGTGGTGAGCTTCCTGCTGTCTCTGCTGGGCTTCCTGGTGATGCCTCTGCGCTTCCGCTTGCTGTCTCGCTTGCACTTCGGCTTGCTGCTGATTCAACTGTGACTGCTGTTGAGCTTGGCTCTGCAACAAAGATGGCCCTTTTAAGTTACGTTCCTTAATTCATTCTTTTTTTGCAAAGTTTTTCTGATTTATTTAATTTTATATCTTGCCTATTTGTAAACCTTCGATAATGTATTTCAGTAAAGAATACGTTGATTACGAATAAAATAATGAATTATCGGCTTTGAAAAATACAATAATATCTTCAACTCACGTTTTTGAGACAAATTTATTGTAATAAATAAAAATAGACACAAATTAATGGCCAAACAAATTCAATACTTTATTATCCGTTCATTCCATTTGATATAATTTGATATAAAATGTCTAATAATATGATATATTTGATATAATATGTATAATAATGATATAATATGTATAATAAACGACAATAATGAAATATTCATAAAAGTTGCCGATAGGAGGAACGTAAAAATTTCATTTTTTGTCTATTACACAAATTATCAAATTAAATGGATGAATAATAATCATTTGGCTTGTCCTCGTCAATTAGAGTAGATTTTATGCGGATTATTTTTTTCCCAATATTTGTTAAAATTTTTACGATCCGGAAATATTTTGATTGAAATATATTATTTAACTCCTAAAAATCAATATTACCCCAAATTGCATGGTCCTGTAATGTTTTCCGGTATAGTTACCACTAAAGCGGAGTCTCTCGACTTAAGAATGTTTATTAAAGTAAAATATTTTCCTTAATAGGAAGTTTTCTATTTCTTAATGTTGTATCGTTTAACGATTATATTAAAATATTGCTTATACTTAAGTAATTTTTTCTATGAGACAAAATATTACTATTAGATATTGCAATATAAAATTAAATTATTAAATATTATAATATAAAACAAACATAAGATGTCGCAGAAGAAATTAAACTAGTACGATTAAATAACAAGATCAGATACCCAATAAATAATACAAATATTTTTAAAAAAAATTAATGTTCTGTTGAGCAAACATTGTGAATAACTATTAAATGTGACTAGACATATTAAATGTTAATAACGAACTATGTGAAGAATAAATTTGTTAATAATAAAATGTTAACATAGAACATTGTGGGTAATACCTGAAGTAGTTAACAAACAAATGCAGTTAACAAGAAATAATACGCAACAAGAAATAATACACAACAAATGTTTTTTACAAACAATAAATGTTGTGTACAAGCAACAAATGTTGTGTGCAATAAACATAGCGAGCATAAATAAACACAGAAAACAAACACAAACGACAAATTTGAATAAGAAACAGTACAAATTCAACGGTCGCGAACTCTAGCGTGGGAACGCCGCACGAAAAACACAATCGCCCGATCTAATCGAAGAATCAAAGGTAACTCGATTAACCCAATATGTACCTCTTTAGCCTTTGCAAGGTTTTGTTTGCACTTGGAACATACGGAGGATAAACTAGCTTAGAACTTATTTAATCTAAAGGAGCAACAACTTGGCCCGCGAACATAACCTCAAATGCCGTTAGCCAACTATGGCGCCAACGCTACCACTCGACAAGAACATGGTTACAAAAGAAGCACAAAGAATGGAAGGCCATGTGAGGGGAAACGACGGCAATAAGGCGCCTAACGAGTTTCGCGAGTTTACGGGGTTTTAATAGAATTATTTCGATAAATAAACTGACCTGAAGGATTCTCTTGCTGGACTTAAGCGAGGAAAATGAGGAAGTCACTGACACACTTTCATAAGCCAACGCACAAATGGGCCTTCCTTTGGGTCTAGGGGAAAGGGAAGCACTGTAAATCGCGCGGTGCAGCTGTCTCGTTGGCTTGTTTTACCGTAAAGGTGGTTGTTAGGGACTTTCGCGCCTAAATGCGCCCTAGCCGCACTGGTTACTTTGAATGCGGCTACGCGATTGGTTGGAAAGCGCGGCAATTATTTTCAAATTATTTTAAACGGATTTCACTTGTATTTTACGCGATTGGTTGGAAACGCGGCAGTTATATTCAAATTATTTTAAACGGATTTCACTTGTATTTTAAACGAATAACATATTTTTACATGAATTATATATCTTTTACATGAATTACATATCTTTTACATGAATTGCATATCTTTTACATAAATTGCATACATTTTAAATGAGTTATATATATAAAACGTATATACATTTTAAGCGAATTACATGTATACGAATTACTTTAAAAATCAAGTACAAAACTCTCGTTATTACTTTTTCTTAAATTATAGTGTATACTATTATACTATCGTATTATTATGTTAATATTTATGTAAAAGATATACACAATAAAACGTTTTAAATATTCCGAAACTGCCGAATTCCGGTTAGAAAACAATACCAATGTAAATTTCTAATTAGGAAAGCCATTATCACGCAAGAATCGTTAGGCAAGATCAATAGTCGAGTTCATTAGATAAAATTTCCGTGGAAGGACAAGCAATTAATTAATAAACATAAAGTATCGAATCAAAAGGCTAATAATAAAATTATTTCGCACGAGAACGTCGAGTTGGCCGCTATTTTAATTATTTATGCACGCATGCACAAATTTTCAGGAATAAATATTTGATTAGACGCAACCATCAGGCATCTGCGTGATATCTAATACTAGCGAGATAAAGTATTGTCAACAGAATACCCTTATTTGATCGACGAAATATTTCACTCAAGAATATCAATTGGAATAACACGATAACAGAGATAGGTACGTATTAATATTATTATATTGCGGATGTGAATTAAAATTTTGATTTGAATCCTAGTTTGGATATGAACAAACGTTTGGATATGAATAAACGTTTGGATATGAAGAAACGTTTGAATATGAACAAACGTTTGGATATGTACAAACGTTTGGATATGAACAAATGTTCGGATATGAACAAACGTTTGGATATGAACAAACGTTTGGATATGAATAAACGTTTGGATATGAACAAACGTTTGGATATGAACAAACGTTTGGATATGAACAAACGTTTGGATATGAACAAACGTTTG
>JAWQRP010002965.1:0-14304 GCA_033557875.1 Quadriops clusia | reverse complement strand
AAAATGCTAACAGGCTAGGAGAATAAAAAATGGAATATTATGCTGTTTGTTTCATGGCGATATCTTATTCCTACGCGAAAAAATATCTAAAATACGATTTAAGGTATGACTAGCTGCCTCTTAATGACTCTCAGTCAGAATAAGTACGTAAACGTAGAAACGACCCTAGAGGCATCTCCTATTCCGTATTTGAATACGTTCGCGCTTTAATAGGATTTGGCTCTGTCGAAATCGCAACTGGCCGAACTAGAGCAGGGTGGGCCGGGCGAAAACGAATCGCTTGGACTTTTCTACACTGCCACTCGCAAAGCTGCTCGCTTATTTGTTAGAAACTTAATTAGCTCTGACACTTGATTAGCATGTACCCGGCAACATTTGCGCAATCTTTACGACTGGCTGATACGATTTTTTCATTAACCAGTTCTACCTAATGAATGAAACGCATTCTTGCTTACACAGTCAAAACACTGTTTAGCAAATTAATAAAACATTAACCTTGTTCCTTTTAATGTCCGTTTAATTAAATTTCACCTAATCGCGCGCACAGATATGTTCACGAAGAATGGCGAAAATAATGCGATGTACTATCACTAGAATACCGCTAACATATCAATCATATTAATCACGAGCACAAGTTTAGCTTGCCTAAATAAAATGAACTCAGTACTGGTCTTATCCAATTTTGTTTTTAAATCACTATTCATAAGAACATTTCATTACAGTTAGTCTGGTTAGGTCAACAGTAATATTTACAAGTACCTTACTAAAAATATACAGTTGTTCCTCTCAAATACAGTTTTTATGTGGTGCTGAGGTCGGAAGCCGAAGCCAATTTGCCTGTTTTATTTATTTATTTATTTAAAACAATGCAGCACCGCGAGCAAGGCAAAGAATGCGGTAATTTCTCCCGCGTTGATTATACAATGGCGACGGCAATGCCATTTGTTTCTCCTCCGTCTCGTTACCTGATGAATGCCTCTCTTCTTGTCATTACCATCATAATAAATAATTAAATGCATATTTCTGATGAGGCAAATAACAGGAAAAAACGTGCGAGGCGACTGGGCCGTGAAAGTAAAAGTCGCTGCCTTCCCAAATATTAATTTGTGCTTTCTATGATGCTACCGATGATAATTCCGCCGAGTTGGTGTCGCACTCGCTTAAATATTCATGCGTTTGTTGCCGTCTGTCTGGCCTCGCTTTATAGATTATTGTTTACGGTCGCCTACGAGGCAATTAGCCTGAATGTTATGCTCGGCCTCAGCGGGTTAATGATTCGGACAATTTGTTTATGTAACTGATCTATCTCAATGGGAAAGAAATTCCAATTCTCGCTGTCGTCGAATGTGTTGGCAAAATTACTTTCGAATTCAGGAAGTGCAAAATAATCGTACGTGCATAAGTATGACAATAATAATGCTTATGTACATAAGTATGCAAATTTGGCAATTATTTTTCTGTGTTATGAACCCACGTAATAACCCAACTGGAAGAGGAAATGCTTTTTTCTGTTTAATGATAAATAGTCGCGAAGATTCGGATTGACAGTCCGCTTATGTTATAAAAATTAAAATGTTTATGATAGAGATTTGCTTACCTATTATTTCTGCTGGAGATAACCATCTGCGGGTATAATGAGTGTAATACTTTCTTTCAATTATGTACCAGGCAGCTAAAGCGCATTTGTTTATAGTTAATGAATTGATTGAAGATACAAGATAAAATTAGGATTTAATTGAATGGACACGTTTATGTAAATTCGCCCAAATTTTATGTTTCCACATTAAAACCGTGAAGTGTTGAGAATGGACTTCCGATTCCGAATAATGGCTTCCTGAAACGGAGAGACTTCCTGATGTGCCGGTACCAATGTGCCCAGCGTATCATATTGTGAAGTTTTGCACATTAAGCGAGTACGTGATTTACTCTTCATATGGTAATTTGTGGGCGTATATATTCTGCAAGATATTGAAACTTAGTCGATTGCGACGAATTGTTTGTTTCCACAACAAAGGCGTTCAAACACACACTGCAGCAGATTCATGATAGTTACGCGCGTGCTTGTAATTTCCCTATTTATATCGTCTACATTCCCCATTTCCTGTCACGTTGGGAATATTTTAGGAATCATTGAAAAAGTTGTGCAGATGTGTTTTGTAAAACCCCTGCTCTTGGGAATGTAATTTAATCGCTACAAAATATGCGATGAAAGATCTCTACGAATGGCGCAAAAAGATTGAGCAAACAGATGTGTGAGCATATATTAGCCGCACGCCTCCACCAATTGTGCGGGTATAGGAAATTGTACACAGCAATTGTGAATTATTGGAGTTAATGCCATAACTGTGCCTAATTCAAGTTTTTGCACCTTGGTGCTCTCTCATTCGTAACTCAGAAAGTAGTATTATTACTTTGTCAGCACTAATAATAAGTTGGCACGAGACGTACGATCGAGGTCAGGTACAAATTTATACATGGATGCAGGAGCAGTTGGCGGGATCCCTATCGAGCGATTGGTGTGATGGAGCTGAACAAAAAGAACCTCCACCAAAAGTGTGTCGCGTGTTTATGTTTGAAACCCTGGCAGATGTTCGCTGCGTATCCGAACAGCTGACGTCTACTCCAACAGCTCCGTCACTTCAAGCAGATTGGGTTGTTAATATTTCGGATTATTAAAAGCGGGGTTTATGGTTGTAGGCTGGACGCATAAGTAGGTATTGCTGGTTTGATGCCCCTTTCCTCGCATTACATATATGCATTTCCACGGAACTGCATAAGTGCATACAATTAAGACTTGATCCACCGTGTACCTTCTGTCCCATGACTCATGGGCGTCGTAATAAACTTGTCAAGTTGATGGCCATGAGACGATGCACTCTGTAATTAGTTTAAATTCATCTTACGTAAAGTAATTGCCGGACTAAGTACGCCGAATAAAAAAACGCTCAGATGTGTAGCGGTACATAGCGTTCCGCTAAAGGAGTCCCCAACGTTATGAAGATATGCGATGTAATGTATGTATGTGAAGTATAATATATCTGCTTAGTTTATTACGATGTTGGGTAGTATAGGATCCCGTACGACGTATGCGTAATAAGAGAAGCACTGATTATTCACATTTGCACATATAAGAGTAAATTCCTCGTAGCATTGAATTTTTAACGTATTACTCCAGCTGCTAGTTATTATTATCGATGTTGAACAAGGAAATACATTCCTAATGAAGTTCTTATTAAAAGGCCAAATCTGCCAATTACTCAATTTCATGCCCTTTCCAATATTTCATTTCTGCCTCGTAATTAATTATCATAACTCGAGCTGATGCCGTAATTATAACTAATGATAGCCCATTTGTTTCAGGTAAGTACTTCAGCATTAATACCAAGCGAGTGCCACGTGTACGTGAGTGCAATTTCTATTTCACCTGATAGATTAAGTCGATACCTAATTTAACAGGACGTAATTACTGTCCCTTTCCATTTTTGTCGCGGGATATAAGTGAAACAGAATATTAACGCGTGATTTTCAATCTGATTTAGAATCGCGCTAAATTCCTCGGAAAAAGTGAGCCACTTTCAGATACTTCCATAGTTGGCAATGGCATCATTCATGCAAAATTAGCGAAGATAATTCAAATCACTGTGGAGCTTTTAAATATTTAAATTGGATTTGTATTCGCTTTATTAGAAGGATATTATTCTCCTACTAAACAGTTTATTAATGCTGAATCTTACAATTCGTTGGATTGTACTTTCTATGCAGGCGCATGACGAAAAAGAACTTATCCGCAGAAAAAAACTTTTTGTAGCATTGCAGAATTTCTAGAAAGCTTTATAGAGTAACCTTTTGCAGGCGACACACAAACAAACCAACCGACAGTTACATTTTAACAAGTTATGTACAGGCTCATAATGTTGTACCTAAGTTGTAGAAATACAATACGTGATTTGCTGAAATGTCTAACTTATTGCCAGTTTGTAAAGTGCATGAAACAACGAGTGCATGAACTGCAATAGTCTCAATGAGTTACACAACCCAAACACCAGATTAACCTCGCTCCATGTTATGTAACGGCTACGACTGCGATTACAAACAAAATTTTGCATAACTAAAAATCCGCTACGGGAACAAAGCCGGACTATCACCCACATTTAACATTTAAGTCCAGGACCATTAATCACCGAGCGCGAGGAAAAAACGATTTCCACTAAAAAAAGATTCGATTGGGTTTCCACGCCCGCGCGCTCTGCTTGCTGAAGTTAATGCCTCTTCTACTTAATGCTCATAATAGGCCATTGTACTTGATTGATTGGAATAATTAGCCATGCTAATGTGTTTTAATAACTCGATTCACTTTTCTGTTTCACTGCGCCAACCAGAAATGGAGTACTCCCACGATGGTTCGCTGGATGACCTTGTTCTGCTCAACAAATTATGGGTTTCCACCGACTAACTGTTGTTATAATAGCTTTTGTATGTGGTTTACGCTGAGCATAATAGTATTTTGAACAAATTTAGGTAATAGCGTTTTGCAATTTCACATCTCAAAAATAGCCGCTTAGGTACGCCTAATCCTGAACATCTTTTACAGTTAGGTTGTACAATATTAAACTTCCTTATGCAATAGCACGTAATTCTGGCCTGAAAAACGAAATCTTTTAAAATCACAACCCATGTAAAGACCGACCTACCTACTACAGTAGGTACATACTATCCACAATACATAACTATAATAAGTACGTAGGTATACCTGTATACCATACGGAAAACGTCAATTTTCTGCCACTTGGGTGCATTGGTCTATACGAATATATTGCACCTACCGGTTCATACACAACCTATTTAACACCTTGCTCGTTATTTGCTAATTTCCTCTAAATGTACCTAAATAATAGCATATCATGTTTTGGTCCGGGGGAGATAAACGTACAATTTTTATTGTTCCGTCGCGTCTGCAATCATTGCCTTTCAACACGGTTATCCCATTCATTAAGAAAGCACCGAAAGTAGTTCATGCGTGCACGAAGAAGACGCGGGCAAAAATTTGACAGTTATCCAAACAGAACTCACATTACGATGGTTCGTTAAACCCACACAATGAAGTCCAGAGAGAAAAAAGAAAATTGTTTGTGAAACATAATCGAATAAATAAAAGCACTCGCTAATGAGCTCGTTTGCCAAATATTTCACCTTGTTGTTCTTTCCGATTGTTTCGCGGCTTACCTGTGTGTTTAGGAAATGAAGCGTTTGTGTTTCTTTGCGTTTCTGATCATCTTCTGTTTATTTAGGTAACTCTCGACAAGAGCGACTTTCATTTGCGCGGCTCGAAAAACATTTTTTTTGCAATTCTATGCAAATTTCTATTTACTTTATATTATCGTCCATAATTTGTTACACAATATACCTACATGCAGATAACAATACGGAGGTAAACATTATTATTCTAAATAACCGTAACACGACAGAAGGTCACGACACCATCACCCAGAGCCACGAGAAAATGTATGCCATAATTCGCAGAGTAAGTTTTTCACAGCAACGAGATACAATTAGTCAGAGCGCGACATATCATGTAGGATTCTGTTAGCAGACGTAGATTAACAATGTAAATTGCCGTAGGTAAGGTCACTTACGTTCCACATAATCTACCTATGCGACCGTGTGTTAGGCCCCAACTAAGCTGTACAACTTCATAAACGCTTCAAAATCTCGCCCGTCGAACATGTGTTTTGTTTGATGGCTTTCTTTAATGACTGTTTCTAAAATTGGAAAACATGTTAAAGCTCCTTAAAAACAAGAATTTCTTTAATGATACACGCAAATGAACGCAGTTGGAGTGCCATTTTGTTTAAGCAGTGTTCACAATTTATGTGTAAAGTAAACACGCTGTGCTGATGTAGAATACGGAGAAATTGAGAATTAGGAGGAATAGTCATGCAAAGATGGCGTAATAAGCTGAATGATAATAAGGAGGAATAATTTGCTGAAAGAAAAAAGGCAACGAATTTATTCCTTACGGCGCGCTAGTTAGCGGTTTGTTTCCTTCGTTCGTCATTTCGTTATGTATCTACTTTTTCATTTTGAATTACATTACTTAGTAGCTCTCGGAGGAATATCCACAAGAAGTTCATTATCAAAACCACGTGAATCCATATATGTGGATAATCAGCGAGCACTTTCACAGAGTCGTGAATCTTTACGGAAATCTACCATTAACGATTCACAAGCAAATGAGAAGGAAAGTCTCTTCTTGCTTATCACATCTTAGCTCATCGGACGAGCCGACCTACCATAAAAACTCTCCTGTCTATAAATTACGAGAAAAGTACATGCGATACGTGTATTGATGATGTACTCAGCGTATTGATAAATCTCCTTGCATCAATTTCACTCTAGGTTTGCCTATAAAGGTATGGTAGGTATTACCCGAGCACATTTATGGTTCACTTTTCCCGGGGTATCTTATGCACCTATGTGTCCAAGATATATATTGCCCCGATGATTGCGATATGTGCGAAGTATTAAGCGTTAGATTAATCGAAAAATCGAGCCCATAATATTTTAATGGGCACCTACGTGTGATGTAATCGACGTTGCAGGAATTGTAGATTGGAGGATAATTGTATGCACGTCGGGGCTGGCTTTTTTGCGCCTTGAATGTATGCTTTAGATTGTTCCGCACGCTGCGGACATTTTTAATATAGTAATTATACATTCTACTATTTCTATCGGGTTCGATCTCGCAGCTTGGAAGAACTGGTCGAGACTGCGGAAAAATTCGCTGGCTGCAGAAGCCGGGAAAACGAAAGATCCCGCGCGAAGATCATGAGCTAAAGATTGCCTAGCGTTTTCGATTTTTTCCCAAGTGGCATTCCATTGTATTGCTCGATAACATTTTTATGCTAATTACTTCACTTAACTTGCACAAGATGCGTTCTCTACCGGTGGACAGGGACGTTCTGGAAAATTATAAAGTTTTGGCGAGTAAATTACGAATGTAAAATAGAACTGAATTGTACGCTTGAATATAAAGTTCGTTCAAAACTGTTGAATTCCATATCAAATGAATGCTCATTGTATTCACTTAACATTGTTTTTATTTCATCTATATGTCAATCAGAAATGTTAACATTGAAATTATTTTGATAACGTTGCCCCAACAACATGTGTAGTAATGCAGAAATTAAATTTCATTATTCTGCTATATTCTTACAATTGGCGGAGGCGCGCGGTCAATAGTGTGCTATTATTATTCCAGTTTGAAGTCACTTGATCTAGCAAATAAAATTAAATAAGGTGCAATGCGATGTTTAGATACGAACTAGTCTCAAATATTTACACGCTAGATGCATTGGATTCATTTGCCCTACACGGAAATAATAAAAATAGCAAGAGTAAAGTTTGTATGTGCAAAAGTTTAGATTTTCAAACAAACTTCCATTAGCAAAACGCCCGGCTATCGAACTGAGACTCCCTTTCACCTACGAAGCACCTGGTCTGCGCAACTGTCTCTCTCTGGCGCGTGCTGGGGGCCTTTTCTCCTTCTCTGTCAGAGGGGGGCGTTCGGAACTCATAGGTAAACTGTAACTTGGGTTAGTTGACAGTTGCTGTTCGCGAAGGTTGGTTCAGCGCATGCCGCTCGCGCTCCAGGAGTTATGTTAAAGTGCACGATCACGAAGGAATATTCTTGTTCTTGTGTGTTAAACTTTTTGTTGGTTTATTAGCGCCGGTGCCTCTTTAGATTTTTTATTGTTCTTTGTGCTTTGGTGTTCCACCCGGTCGCCACCATGGTTTTCGGCAGTGGAAACAAATTTAGGATTAGAAGGTATTTGTCTACGCTTTGTTTTGACTGTAACGTTCCCAAATTACAATTGAATTAATCACATGAACTTTTTGTTTCTTACTTATTTTTGCGAAAGATTAGTGCGCCGATAATCCTATTTACCCGCAAACGTGCAAAATTGCCGATTACACCGTTTATGCATCACTCATCCGGCTATTTTTAGAGACAAATTAAATATTTACCTTATAGACTTTTGAAAAACCGCGCTTGGTTGTGAAATCCTTCGTTTGTTTACACGTATTATTGATTAAGTCGGTGATTTCAATTACTAAACTTACATCTCACTTGTTATCTTAACTTTGTAGAAATTATGCTGAAGTCACCGCGCGCCTCCGCCAATTGTGATCCGCAAAGCAATGTGAGAAATAAAATTAATTATGGAATTCCAAGCAAGCTTTTTAATACTCGATAATTAATTATTTTCATATCCTATTGTGTAATATTTGTTCATAAGTAACACAGTATGAATCATATACTTATAAGTACTATACACAATTTCATTTTCATCCTCTTAATGTATTCCTATGTTTTATCATACAAGTAATAGAATTCAGTTTAAACAACTTTTTATGGATTATTTGCATAATTGATTTATGATATGACCTTGCCGCTAGACGCTGAAACCGATTTATTTGTTAAAGTACTCTATTAATTATAGAAAAAGTATCTATGTATAAACACATTGACAATCCGGCTAACATCTTTTATTTCGGCGTTTGGGATTTGTCGATTTAGATCAAAAGTCATGGACGTGACGATGACGTTGAGAAATAACATCAAATAAATAAAATTAAAATTTGAATTCCAAATGTGGTTACAAAATACTCCCAGAAATCTCTTTGAATGTATTATTTAAATACAATAATCCATGGCGAATCCTTTCTACGCACGGATTTGCACAATTGAATTCGGATTATTCTCGCGCTTGAATACCTGTAAACACAAGAAGCCCGCCTTATGTGCACACTATTTTCTCCTTGTACGTCTGTTAATTCAAGAAAAATTACTTACAGGAGATTAATTGCTACTTCCATTTCTATACATTGCAGGAACGAAGGCACGTAGGTACAAATTACAATTCTGTGAAAATTCTCGGCCATGAAAGTTGTGCGTTGTGCCTAAACAATGTGTACAGAAGGTACTTACTCAAATACTTTGTTCTAAAATAATGTATGGTAAGAGGATATTAAACGTAGATAGGATAATCACAATGGTTGTTATTGTGAAACAGTTAAAAAGTAATGTTTAGCTATAGCTAAGTATATATGTTTCAAGTTGTAAATTTTGTACATGTGTTTGCCACGTACGATCACATTACGCCGCAATATAATGTTTTGAATATATAACAACAAATATATAACAACAAATAAATAAAACAAGCAATTGAGACTGAAAATTAATCGCTGTAACAAAAGTAAGATTTCTCAAAGTGCAAGTATGTAAAATACAATCATGTGAAAACAATATATCTTATAGACTGCAAATGTTTATGGAAAATGTAATCAACAGCGTCAATTTCGCGACCAGTAGCACGCAATAAATTTCTTCCATAATAGAAATTGATTAACTCTGATAAGT
This sequence comes from Quadriops clusia, assembly GCA_033557875.1. Classification (NCBI taxonomy): domain Eukaryota; kingdom Metazoa; phylum Arthropoda; class Insecta; order Coleoptera; family Hydrophilidae; genus Quadriops; species Quadriops clusia. The sequence goes on along the minus strand of JAWQRP010002965.1, from coordinate 4,883 downwards.
GGGTTGACATTTTGGTACGCGCGACGCGATTTTCTAACGCGACATTATTGATGTTCGACGGCTCGCGAACATACTCATAAGAAAGTCGAGAATTGTACCGCTGCAGGCTATTTATGTACTTTTACTAGGCAGATTGCATTCGTTTTGATCGGTTCGCCTGCAGGCTGGTCGAGCAACGCGTCATTTTTTGCTGCCTGCAGTTTTACAAATGATTTCTTTGATTTGCTAATACAGCAGAATAAACACTGAAACTAATCTTCGGCTGAATTTTAGCTACGGCATATAATAAATTGTTATTTATACTTTCGCATTCTGCGGTGAGCAAATCTATCTACACAATAACAGACATTCATCAATAGTTTTCTTTTCTAACGTTTTGATTAATTTTCTGTTTATTTTTTGTTCTAGGTAAGTTTTCTTCCTGACGGAACAATCGGAATTCTTTCTACTTAATCTGTAAGTACGTAGGTAGCTAATAACTTGCAATAATAACAAAATGTTAGTGTTATTACTATGAATGTAATATGCATCAAGGTGTATTCCGTCTGAGGTATTTTGTATTCATTATTCGTGTACGCAGGTACCTTCGTAGCCTCCAATGTTCCCATATAACTTTTTACATGTGCTCTAATCAAGCAGCCTTCACCATTCATCAGCGTTTCCATTTATCAGAGACTTTATTATCACTGAGCCTATCTCGTATTTCCCCGTCATTGCCTCATTTTTTCAAAGACGCTGCAAGCTCGCACCAATAAAAACCCTAAGTTTCTATTTATATGCAAATTGCGTCATTAAAAACCTTTGACTTTATACATGCCGGATTTTTCCCGGGTTCAGAAGGGTTATGTTGCAAAATCGAAAACGTACGCTGGTTTCTTAATTAATTTATGTGCGCCGCTCGTTTGCAGCGGGAAATTGCCACGAGATTGCATTGCTAGAATGTTAGAAAAGTTAAATGCGCCGAGGATTTTTACACAGATTTAAACGAAGGCAACGCCAAGCATGCGAAACCTTAAACTCAAAACCTACAGTAGGTTTTAAATTACACACTTTGCAGCGTAATTTTCTACATAATTAGTTTTATGTATTATGAAAATGTAAAATTTTTATTGCTGCTCCGAAAATATCGTTTCACAATGCGCAATCGGCCTTCATCTCCATTAAATATACATCATGAAATTTCTTCTGCTTAATGCCGTAGGTACACCCATATTTCGATACAGTTTTATGGTCTTATTGAGCAATATTATGTACATTTCTAATATAATAGAAAACGTAATGTACCTAATGGTACGTGGACGAAAACAATCTTCTTTATTATCTTCTATATTGGATTAAGTTTTCTGGGTTTTCGTTCCTCGTAAAACTTTTATTGGTTAGTTTATGCCGAGTAACGTGTCTTGAAGTACAGCACTTATACGTATATATTACTCTATACCAGGCGATTAAAGTAAATGCACCATTGTAGTCAAAAATTAACATAACTATCTGTTTGCAAGCAACAAACATGTTTGATGTACTCTCGTACGTTGTAAACGCTGTGACCTTAGAGTTGGTGCACTTGGTTTTGATCTGTTCTCTCTTGTTTCTCAACGGCTTGAGCCATTGAACTTCTCGCAACCTGGCTATCAAAAAATAAACTAATACCGGCAGCGTTTATCAACATTAACTTCATTATACACCTATATAGCGCGCGCAGGTTAACGACTCTGCCTTTTATCAGCGATTTAAATTTTACAGGCAACTACACGAGTTCAAGACGCTTCGAACCAGAAGCCTTTCGTGTAGAATCATTAGGAACTAATTCAAGCTACGAACCATCGATTAATACCACGAATTTAAGGCGGCGTGTTTACCAAACCAAACGGAATAAAAATATACAAACGCAATCTCAAGACGAACCTACACATTCCTAGTGAAAGTAAACGTCCGCGTCCGCCGGTCGTGTTCTCATATTTATTAATTTTTAATTGCCATCAAGGGGTCAATGTTACCTTTTTTCCTGCCAGGAGGAGTATTTATGAGAGCGAAAATGTAATTTTTCTACCATAGACAAGGCAAGACACATAGCTGCAGTATACACAGCTAGTAGAAAAGTAGACTACTTGCTATATTTATAACAGCGGAGAGATATTTTATTCTATCGTTGCAAATAAATCTCGTATGCTAACGAACATTTAGAGATCTGCTAATTTGTTTACACACAATATTACATGGGTAGGTAATACACATTTTGTCATTAGTTAGGAGAGTTAATTAATTAAAACTAGACAACTTAATTAACTGTAATAAACTACGAGGTATTTTATTGGGCGGATATAAATGCGCCTAAACCGCACAGTATGTAAAAACCATTCCGTTATTTATTTATTTACTTTGCACTATTTATTTATTTGCCTAGCAAAGAAAGTTCTTACGCGTACCGACACTTCCAGCGGAGTTCGTCCTTTTTTCCGCGGGGAAACTTAATTTAAGCGTGCTTTTCTTATTATCGCATGTTTGCAGTTGGCAATGCTCATTATTCGCAGAAAACAGAGACTGCGGTGTTAACAGCGCGACCCACCTATATCGTTAAATTCTCCCATATTTAACACATTTATCGTTTTCGTGCTAAACAAATTTGCATCGCCCCAGTTTCGCACAACTTTGATAAAATTTTACTGGTGCCGTGTTGACACGGCGGCGAAAATAAAATGTAAAATCATTATTGCGTTGCGAAATAATGCGCCATTAACCTATTAACTTTAGCGTTCTCCACCGAAGCTCGCATGTCCGAGTTTAAGTACTCATCTATGTTTTGCTGAATTAAGCGGAGTTTTTGCCCAATTGGAACATTTATCCTCGTGTATTGCACAAACGGCTTTTTAGCCAATTACTCTGTATTTCATTCAATCTCTAGGTAACATTTTATCTTGATTGCCTGGTTGAATACCCTTTTGAACTTAGTAGAAATTTATTTCGCGTACATGTATTTCTCTTGATGGTTCCCAAGTGAAATACGTAGAAAATCTTCCGGAGCGGTTTGCAACGCCGCACGTTGGTCCGGATCGACACAAAACCTGACCAAAATTATTTAACACGTTTTCATGGTTTCTTGGCGATTCAAATGTTGATTTTGATTTATATTTTTAAAATTAATGTATTATTAATACACTCTTTGCGTCCCCGGCCATACCGCTGGTTTTATACTGTTAATTTTTCTATGTTTTCTTTATAATATAAATAGCTGCATCAATTTATATCGTTATATCTATATTTACATGATCATACTTATTTACAAAATATACAAAAAATAGTCTTTAGATAAAAAAAATTAATTTTTAGGAAATCGAATCACTCATGTTCATTTTCGGATTCATCGGTTTGCCCTTCTTCAGTATCTTCGCATTCCGTGGCTTCCTCGTCTGTTTCTTCATCTTCTGATTCTTCACCTTCGTATTTGCCAACAAGTCAAGGGCTTCTGGGTCCAATTTACGGGAAGACATAATCTGTCGACATCTTAAGGATGCTATATAGGGATCCGAAGACACTAACAGAAGATGAAAAATGTCTTCATTATTTTTCTCCCGAGAGCATCTTCTAAAAAAATCTCGCCTGTACTTTTTCAAGTCCTTATTACTTGCTTCCTGGGCTTCCTCGCTCAATTGTCCAGTAGGAAGTAATGAGCTTTTTATTATTTTAGAACCGTATATTGATATTTTGTGTACACTCGGTGGCATTGGATACCACGAATATAACTGAACATAATATTCAGCAGTCTTTTTTGCATACAATGAAAACTTGGAAACATTTATAGCGCGGCCACTCGCAATGGTTTGTAAAATAAAGTGGAACCTATGAATTAGATTTTCCGATATCCCAGTTATTCTGACAGACACTTCTTTATTTTGAAAGATCCGTCTAGCAGTATTGCCATCATTAGTGCTCCCAAACCCTTGTTTCTATTTATCTACATGCAATCCAAGTTCCTTTTTAAAATCCCCCTGGATTTGCTTTTTTCTATTTTCGACTATTACTTTATCTGTCGATCCCCGAGCTTGCCATTTACCTATGGGTAATTTGTATGATAAATGCAGAAGACATTCAAAAAATCGTATCCACCCATGAAGCACGGAAAGCCCAAATTGGAAATATTCCTCATTTTCTTCTTGTTCGTAACATTTTTGCAGGCCATTAAAATGTTTGGAGGTCAAGCCGCACAAATAACATTTTTGGGTTGACGTTGTTTCAGTTACAGAGTTACAAATTTTATCATCAACCATGGTAAACAGCAACTTGTGAGGGATACTGTAACTGGAAACTGTTGTATATTATGTATTTTGAGTTAGACCCGTTTCATTCTATGTGTGCTATATATTAAATGCCTCGCGTAGACATATCCCAAGTAGCACAAATAGTTATATAATAGCTGAGAAAACGTTTTCTCGACAATTTAATAAACCAGAAGTTTTATAAAAATGTCTTGAAAAAGTTTATCCGACCCTTATGCAACCTTTATACACCCAAAAGGTTATAAAGGTTATATTAAGGTATATCTTAACACATTTATAAAACCATTTTGAGTTTGATAGGTATCCTGCTGTTACTTCTATATAACAATTTTTATTTATAATGGTAATCTTAATATCTCCTATAAAACAATTTTGCATCTTACGAAATAATTTGGCAAACTTTATATAACTTTTCACTCTTGTAGAAGTTGTATTGTCGTTTATAACCTTACTTTTTAAAACCACCAATGTCCATTATCATTTTCATTTGATTTACGAATACACTAATTTCCAAGTTGAAAATGAACTGCGCATGGCACTTTACTGATAAAATGTATGACGTTACTTCTTGAAAATGCAAGCGCCCTTAAAATTCATACGTTTTAATGTAAA
>JAWQRP010002964.1:0-14304 GCA_033557875.1 Quadriops clusia | reverse complement strand
TTTAAATAACTTCTTTGTGGAAGTTTTTTATGACATACTTAATGTAGAAATTATTTCTGCTTAAAAACTATCGGGGTCTGATTCTGAACTTAGTATAGAATCAAAATGCAAGGTTCCAGGTAAAAAAACATATTTTCAAAAAAACACAATATCATATACATGCAGAGACTATAGAACTGTCATTTCTGTGGCAGGAAGTCAAAACGGCATAACTCGTATTTTGGTTAAAATGAGATAATTGCACCATCTTATTCAAAATATTGAACTCTATCATCGAGCAAAAGATTATAATTTAATTCCTGTAAATAAGTAAGATTTTCAGTGACAAAGTGGGCATAAGTTAACAAATTTTAAAACCAAAAGGTAATATGTCCATTTATTTCTTGTTATTTTACTAAAATTTTATGACAAAACCATATAATTCAATTTATCTTCAAAAGAAGTGTATTTCTTAAACTAGCAAAACGGAATTAGTCAACTTTTCAAAATATACTTGTGATTTTTACACAAAAGGGCATAATTCAACTTTTTTCCTTTTGTCACCTCGAACATAGGCAATTATCGGAATGTGTATGTCGAGTTATTGCTTTTTTGTTTTACATATAGTTAGTTATAAGAATATAATGTTATTTTGTTTTACGTAACTTTAAAAAGAGAATTTATAATTTGGTTTAATAAATTTTAAATTATGCTGTTCCTTTCTCTTTTCAATTTCATTAATACCCACTAAACATATAGCAATAACTTTAAATTTAATAATACAATAAGGACAATAACAAATTTAATAAAAAAATAGAAAACAAAAGGTAGATTTTTTCGGATTTAATTATTATTAAAATTTATTTCGGCCACGAAAGTCTTTGTACCTGTACATACCTACAGTATTAAAAATAATATGGCGAAATAACTCTAATTATATCTCAATACACGTTCTAATGTGCTGACGAATATTCCAACAGAGGGATACATACATTTATGCCCATTTATCAGTATCACGGATTCACCATCCTAAGGAATATGTAAAGTTATTCCCTTTTTCCGGAAATATCTTAATCAAATTATGATAGACCTTTATGATTTTTGAAAATTCGTTAATTGTTGATATGCCATTAGCAGAAACTCAATTAAAAAGTCAGAACTATGCTTACTTTTTATAAATATTTAAAATTAATTGGTTATCAATCGCTCTTTTTCCAAGTTTAGCCTGAAATTTAAAAAAATGGTTTTTTGCTTCTCCTGACAAGTTGCAAAAAAGAAACTTATGACCTTTTGACTTCCTGCCTCAGATTTATTCTTTCTGTAACCGACCTAAATCGCCTCATCTCACCTCTCCAAACTGTTTCTCAACTTGCGCTCAGTCTGCGCGCAGTCGACTCACGTAAGGTGAGTCACGTCACCTCACCTCGCCAACCTGCGTCCCAACTTGCGCCCGGCCTTAAGGGCCCCATACACGATCCGTTAAACTGCGCAGTTTAACTGTGTGACGTCAGAACTGCACGATAAACTGCGTAAACTGTGCAGTTTTGCGGACTGTGTGACATCATTAACACTGGTTTGCACATTTTCAAAAAACTGAGCAAATGCTCCGGATTTCCACGATAAACTGTACAGTTTTTCTGATCGTGTGTGGGGTGAACTGCACACCTGCACCATTTTTTTCCTGTTTCTCGTTCGTTCTAACTCGAAAATATGTTCATGCATTCTTAAGTAATTTCTGTAATCGTCTAGCTCATTGTCATCTCGCAATTCTTTGAGTAATTGGTAATCTTTTGAGGAAGCGCTTCTCTTCAGGTACCATCCCTTACTCCAAGTTCTGCGTCGTTTCCTCTTGTTCTTTTTTTCTTCTTCATCAGTTAAAACTCAATTACAGGACACACAGCTACCTTTCTTTTATCGCACATTTTAAAGGGTCGCAACGGACCTCTTAGCTGTTTCAATCTCTCGACAGAACTGAGCAAAAAATGGCAGCAAACTGAACTAAAAACTGACGTAGCCCCTACACGCTCAGTTCTCAAAATGCGTAGTTATTTGCACAGTTAACCTGCGCAGTTTAACTGATCGTGTGTGGGGCCCTTTAGATCAACAAATGAGAGCGCGTTTTTTATGTCTCGCTCAATTTCGTTCACCCTGTATGTTTAAATCTTACTTTAAGGCAAAATAAATGTAAACCTAATGAATTTAAATTATTGAAACAACATATTTTTCAATTATTAACGTAACGTTTTTGTGTATTCTGCACAACATTTAAAAATGTAAACTTAAGCAATTTTCAATGTTATCCCAATTACGTGACTCAACCTCATTTATTCATTAGAAAAAATTTTAACAACCGAAAATTGTTGAATTTACACATCAGGAATATTAAAATGCTGTAATGTTGAAGGCTGTTATTTTGTTGAAATAACAATTTCTTTTCCCTCAGTTTAATAATTTCAGATGGACAGGACGAGTAAATTTTTCACGTGATCTATCAGATCTTTTAAAATCAGACATATTTACCCAGTCCCTGTTATGCTGGTTACACAATTTATCCCGTTTTTAACGTTTCCAGACAAACAAAACCAGATTTGAATTAAAATTTTGTCATAATACGAGAAAGCTACGTGTTGCTCAACAGGACCCTTGGGCACACAGAAAATAAAATGTTGACTTTAAGAACTTTACATTAGTAAACAAAAATGTATCCCATATATGGGATATCCTAAACAATAAAGGGAATTGACTCAATAGTGATATGATAATTTGATAAATATGCAATAAAACTGCAATTAATAATCCATTATATGTGTAAAATGCTAATACTATTACATTCTTTCTACATAAAATTAGGTATATTTTAACACTTATCTAGTATTTTTCAAGTACGGAGCTTGTACCTATTTATGTAATTAATTATTGCAAAATATTACTTTTTGTAGTGAAAATAAATATCGGGGAGAGAAGATTATGTGAAAAAGATAAAACTTAAATCTACACAGTGATTTATCTCTCTCTTTCTCTTCTATATTTGCTGTGTTATGTATCGTGTGATAGTTAGTTTTCAAAATGACCCTTCGATGTTACCCTACTATACTTAGTAAATGTTAATTCCAAAGGTACGCACTTTCCATTTTTTACCAATCGCGATTATATATGAAATGCCCTTAAAATATCCAACGAGAAAAATATCTTTGAAGGATAAGTCAGAGTAAATTCGTACAAATTGACTTTATAACTGAATTCACTGTCCAATAATTGGACGTTGAGTTTGTTTGTAAAAATAAAACGCTTCCAACGCCACTACGCTAAATTTCATAACATTTACATTACACAATACAATAGAAATACAAACTATTCCATACGGTGTGCCGTATATTAAAACAATATTGTTTCCTCATATACGATAACATTCAACGTTTTCTGTTAGTTTTATATGGCACATCGAATATTGGTCCTTTCTGAATTAACACAATACGCCATTCAATCAAGCGAAATTTGTTTAGCCCTGAAGCATAATTATAATTTTATTACATACTTTTATATATATACCTATGTATAGAAATATTGTATAAAAAATACGCCAACTGTTCAGACATGAATTTCTTACTTTTTGCTTGTGCATAGCTCCCGCAGAATCTATATGTACCTAACTGTTAAATTTTAATCAACTTCTGAATAATATCCTCAGCAGCTAATTAAATTTCCACAGCCTATACCTTCGCCTCTTCCGGCTTGAGAAATTGTTGGACATTTGTTTTAGTTTCTAGAGATTTACTTTGCTACTTCAAAATTGGGCAACGGTTCTAATTAATGCTTAAAAACTGCAATTTGTAATTACATAACTGAAATGTTTTGCAGTTTTCGAAGAATCTTCGGAATTACAGCGTTAGTTGATAAGTTGTTTTCTACGAACAATACTTGACACAGCAATAAGTAAAACAAATAACGGCCATTGTTTCTCGGAGCTTAAAATCTGTATTTCTGAAGCCTGCATATTTTATGGCACTCTTTGAAGCAATAGTTAGTTATTTAATTTCAGTCATTAAAAATTGTATTTATAAGTGTTTTTCTTGCATTTAACGTATTGACACCGCAACAGGGAGATCCGCAACATTGCTTCTTGTATATTTATCTCATATATGATATTGGTATGTTATCAACGTTTTTTAATTTAAAAATTAGATTTACCAAATTCAAACGAATTAAACCTTTAAAGCTTTATTGCGCTTACAATATACAAGAAATAATCTTTATTCCTATCATTAAATATTAACTCTAAGGTCAATAACAGTCCTCGCTAGAAGCAAACTGTAAATCAGACAAAATAAAACGAATTCTAAAATGTAGAAATGTGTGTCGTCTTGAGGCAGCGAGGCTCACTCCATCCAAGAAGGTTTAGTTTACTTATTTCAACATGGGTGCGGTTATTTTCCATATGAGGTATTCTAAAAGGCTTTATATCCAACGCTCGGCGAGTTCGATGGCAACCAGAACTAACAGCCATTGCTGTCGTTTTAGAGGCGGTTTGAGTCTAATTTAGAAGAGAAACTTAATGAGCTTAACAGGATAGATATTATTGTTATTCACACCTCTCTAATACTGCTGCAACATGTCTACTACCAGCATTAAAAGATTGCAGCAGAAAAATTATCTACTCAAGATGGCAAGCTAAGATGCTCTTTCAAATGAATAATATAAACATATCTACATAAATTCATAAATATTGTTGAACGTTATAAAAATATTATTTGAAAATTGTACATAAATGAAACAGATTTAAAAACTTAAAGGTAGATTTGCCCTTTACATTTTCACCTAAATCCTTCATTCATATTAATTAATACTTTTCTAATTAATTCACATAATCCAGTATTAAAACTTAAGATGAAGAATGAAACTTTTTAATCATTTTACCTACTTTCTATTTTCTACTTCATTTTCGCGAAAAATTGTTGCAAATTTTGCAAAATTAATGTAAATTTTTAATTGAAATTTGTCAATTTGGTATTCCAGCAAGATTAAAAAAGTTCATTATCATCTCAGACTTTATCTTTATTACCTGCTCTAGAAATTATTTAATTATCATATTTTTAAACCCGTATATTACATATTGATCCAAAATAAAACATTCCTTAACGCTAACAACACAAACATGCCACAAGCCCGCCAGGGATTCTGGAAGTTTGCCTCTGTTAAAAATGCATTAGAGTTAGACTAAAACTAAGAAATAATCGAATTGCTCGCGATTTAAATTGCAAATTTTATTAAAAGCTGTATATATTTAAGATAAATCTATGCCGGTTTGCTTTCTACTTGTCTACAGAAAGGTTTTTAAATTAAATGTTTCTCTATAATATTGCTAACGAATGCAAATTACTTGAGAAATTTTCATTATTCTATAGATAGATTAAATTGTTTATTATGTATCTATCAATTAATTAAGGAAATAACCCTAACTTTCTCTTTTATTTTATTCTAAAAATGTAGGTATCATTTGTCTTCGAAGACGCGAACATCTAAAGTAATATTCTCTGGTTACCATGATAGCGATAAGTAGCATTACTGATCGAGAGTATCGACACTAAGCTTCAAATCGATGGGTATTCCTATGCTTTATCCGCTCAATTGAGTGTAAAGGAATTTCTAAAGGACTTCTTGTCTTTTACTATTATGTGGTCTCCTTAGCACCAATTGTATAATGCCGATCGATGGAAATGTATTTCCGCAAAAGTGGTAGAAAATAGATCCCATATTCTCTTTTTACATATTTATACAAATTTAGAAAAGTATGTAAGCTTCCTCTTAACAAATATCCTTAGTAATTAATAAAGTTATCTCAAAACAGATACAATTAAAGTAAACAGAATTCAAAGTCTCAGACTTCTGACTATTTATCGAAACTGAAGCATCTATGGCCAAATGGGAAATAAAGGAATCCCTCCTCTATACTCTAACTTTCTATGCAAACCTAAAACTATTTACAAGTATTGAAGACGGGCCCAACTGCGCACATTTAGCATTTATTTCGTCAAATTGATTTTGTTAAGCCCGCGCATAAAAGCAAGTAAAGCTTGGCGCTATCTATACGGAAACACTATAAAATCCATTCAAACAAACGTATGAGCACATGTAGCAGTATTTATCAAACGAGCATCCATATTAACCTTGCTGAATTGGTCTAAATGGTATGTGTATGTATGGTAACTTCGTTAGAGGCGAACAAAAAGTGTTTTAATGACCCCATGTCGCTTTTTAAAAAAGGCACATGCTCAAAAAGGAACGTAATTTATGCCGTTTGTACGCTGAATTTAAAATGCTAATTCGGTGTCAATTCTCACAAAATAAAATCGGAAATGTGCATATTCCATTTCAAATTGCAAATAGAGTACAGTTTGAGCGTTCGTGTGGAATTGCCTATTGAATTCTGTATTCCCCGTATGCAAGTAGAAGTATAAAAGGTAGCAAACAATTAGTCCATCTAAATTTTTAATGTAATATTTATTACGGTTCATTTCTGTATTGAATGAAGTTTTGAAAATGATTTTACTGGGTGCACAATTAGCGGAGGAGTCATTTCTAACTGTAAGTTAATACCATATAGGAAATGCAATTACTATAAAATTACTATAAAAATGCTCACAAGTCAAAAGCACGAGTAACTCCTAAATGAGTTTTGTTGATCTCTATCTCTAATTATCTAAACCTTGCAAATAACCCCATTATTATGCAACCGTTTTCGCGGAATAGAATCGGTCGCCATAAAAGAATGTTTCATACATTTCCTTAATAGTGTTTGCATATTAAAAGCCGTTCAATTGCGCATAATGCGGGGTGTTTTAAATGTTGAATATGCGACACAATTCTGACATTGAAATTCAAATCAGTTCGGCCAGAGCGAGCACAATGTATTTATGGGTGGCAATCTCATAACTGCATCACTAACTATGCGCTGCCTCTAACTTTGCAAGATTAAACAACTTGCCAACTCGCTTTGTTGCTTGTCAGTGTTGCAACAAAACGAACTTATTGACTATGAATATAAAAATTGAATAATTACGCCCAGAATTAGAGAGCCATTATCAAAAGCGATTAAGTTCAGTTTGTGAATTTCCCGGAAAATGATTATACGAACTGTAAAAACAGCTCATCAAACACATTTTCGTTTCAGTATTCTATTTACATGCTTTTATCCGCACTATTTCTGAATAAATTAACATTCTAAACGTTAACTTTAAATAAGCTATTTTTTATGTAAATGACTGAAACAGTCCCATTGCTAGGGTATACAAAAAATTTCACCCTTTCAACAGTAACTTATATATTTGTTTCTACTTCTTTGAGTTATACAAATTTATCTGATTCTCTACAAAATTAATTTCATGCTTTTATATATGTGTATTATTACAAATAAAATCTCTTAATACAGACACCTTAGAATAAATTCCAGGTTTACCAGGCCGAGCACATCCTTCGCCCCAGGAGACTACTCCAACAAGCATATTATTTATTACAAGAGGACCTCCGGAATCGCCCTGAAAACAAAACACCATAAGTCAAAAATACTTTTTTTATCCAAAATTTTCCTCACTTGACAGGAATCTTTTCCGCCATTTTTAAATCCTGCGCACATCATTTGCTGAGTATATTCATTGCCATAAAACCCTATGCAATCACTATTACTAAGAACAGGAACGTCCAATTCTTGCAAATCACTTGCAAAATCGCCATCTTCTCCCGTCAGGCCCCATCCTGTTACAATTGCGTTTTGTCCAGTCACGTCTATTCCAATATCAATGATTTTAATAGGTTTTATTTTATTGCTGAACGATAAAGGTGATTCTAGCTCCAAAATTGCAATGTCGTAATCCACTGTTTCACTGTTGTATTTCGGGTGATTGATGTAAGTTTTTACACCCACTACAACTCCTTCATAATTTCTAATGCTAGTTCCAGCACGAATAGACAATGCATCTACAGATTTACTAGAAACCAAAGTAATGTATAAGTATTTACTTGTTAAAGGCAATTTTTACCTTTCGGTGCAGTGGGCTGCAGTCACCACGTATATTTCACTAATAAGAGACGCTCCACAAAAATGTATTCCATAATTCTGGACTGAAATTTGGTGTGGATGTTCTTCTATAGTTGTGTCTGTTCCTCCAACAATTTTTGGAACTGGTAGACTCGTGGCACTGACCAATCCTAAATGAAAAATATATTGTTTAACAAATATACCTACTTTAAAAATATGCTACACAGTATTCACCTAAAAAGGAAAATATCACCAACAATTTTAACATCGTATTGTATATTTAGAAATAACAGCCGTCCTAACAATAATCTCTTATAAATATTTCAAACGCTCATTCAGACTCGAAGGTTAAGTTAAGAAAAGGTTTATCTTAAGTACCTTCTAGATTATACCAAGTGCGTTATTTATACCTACTTTATTTTTGGTAATTTTTCTAATCAGTGTTTTAAAGTACATTTACAATATTCACACTTCATCAGTTATTTCAAATCTCCTTGCACTATAATCTTTTAAATCCGAATTGAGAGTTTTGAATCTCTACATGCTTAAATTTTACACTTTGGGATTCGTTCGCAGAAGCTTAGTAAAATCAATTTATCGAAATAAATATTCGCACCGAGCTCCAGCTTACACTGTCTGAAATATAGCTCTCTATTGCGAAGAATACAAATTGAAATCGACCCATATTCTATACTGGATTGACTCATATATCTCTCGCTGTGAAATTTAATTTTCCAAGCAAAACTACTTACTTTATGTGATGATTCTGAACGTAAGCACTATAATTTTATCAATTTATTATTACATAATATAAATAAATATGGAATGGTCTCCACTCAATTATTTCCTAAGTATTCACATGGCTCCAAAGATTAGATCTCGCTGTTCAATGTACTGAAAAAGGGTTGGATAATTAACGCACAAGTTGTTTTATTTTGCACTTTACTAACACATAGTTATTGAAAATAGTCCATTTAATTTAAAATAGTCTAATTAATGTTCTATTTCTTATTAATAACCCAAATCTATTCTTATGTATATGTTACCGGTCGAACCCGATTTCTCATAGGCCAAACTCGTTTCTCCTAGGCCAAGCCGGTTTATCCTACGCATGTCAGGATATATTAGTTCAGCCTAGAACAATCTAGTTTCGCCTAAATACTTTAGGCTTAAGAATCAAAAACACCGCTGACTTACTTGTAAGTCATCATATCTATGTTATTTGAATTCCAAAGGCAAAAGATAACTTTTAATTTCTTAAGTTTATTATAAATATTACAACAAATTCATATTTACATTATTGAATTGTTTATACGTGTAGATTGTCGGTACACCAAGTTTTTTTTTAATATAAGGAAAAACTTTTTTTTCTTAAATAAAAATAAATTTAAAAAAAGGGCTTGGAACCTACAACCTGCCCTAAAAAAAAATATTTTTGTCGATTTTTAATTGCCAAAAAATCAACGGTGAGTAAATACTTTTAAAAATTAGACAACCGGCACACTTCTTGGCAATATCAAACAAGTTACACAAACATTCCACAACGTGTTGCATACAAGATTTTTTTCTAATTTTGGCAAATTTTTCATTTCTAAAATGTATAATACTGTGTATAATATTCAGCGCTGATTCATCTAGCGTGCTATGATCCTACAGGTACCAGAATTCAAACGGGTAACATAACCATACTTTTTACAAATGTCATTGTCATTTGTATTCAAGACTCATTTACACACTACTGGTAAGTAAGCGTTAACCTAAAATTGCACGATATTCATTAGTTAGAAAAGTTAAATGATATTGTGATATCTACATGTCTGTTTTATTATCACGTATTATTACCATGCTTGGTGCATAATGGGCCCAATTCTGTTCGATATTGCTATATAACAACTTGGTTATATAACAATAAATATGGCAACATAGCAAGGAGGGTAACTACCAACTTCTAAACAACAAACATAAAATTTGACGTTTAATTTGCGTATGGACTACAAACTTTGATATTTAGAGGTTGGTAGTTACTACAGAACAAATTACTCTCGCTGTTATATTACCACATTTTTTGTTATATAACCAAGTTGTTATATACCAAAATTATAAAAATGATTTTGTGTGCCTAATTCAACACGCCTTTATAGTACATTCTGTAAAAATAAATAAAAGATTAAATATTTTATATGTTCCACTAAGGAGTACAATTAAGTTCATTTTTAATTTTAGTTTGTCTCTAAAAATTATTTTTATTACTAAGTATCTACTGATTAGCTTATTTTCATGTTTTGTACAAGTGTTGCACTTCTAATCAATACTGTTTTTTTTTTAAATAAAATAAAACTATGTGTATTCTTCAATTTTCTCTTGGGTTTCTTTGGTCCTAATGTTAAAATTAAGAATTCCTTTGTTTTATTCTTCATATCTTTATTTAAAAACAACATTTCGCTCAAAAATTGTAAACTTCTTTTGGTTTTCAATTATTTAACATTGGGTGTATCTATATATGAAACAAAAATAAACTGCAATTCACAAACGATTAAGCAAACAACTATGTGAAATCTAATTTTACACTGATTTATATACTTTAAGTATGGTTGTTTATTTAATAACTTCTTAATTGTAGTTTATTTTTGTTTCATATATAAATACACTCAATGTTAAATAATTGAAAACCTGAAGAAGTTTGCAATTGTTGAGCGAAATATTGTTGTTAAATAAAGATATGTAGAATAAAACATAGGAATTCTTAATTACAATATTAGAACCAAAGAAATCAAAGAGAAAATTAAAGAAAGTATATAAACTTATTTCATTAAAAAACAGTATTGATTAGAAATAACACAACACTTGTACACAGCTATAACATAAAAATAAGCTAAGCAGTAGATACTTAATAATAAAAATAATTTTTAGAGTCAAACTAAAATTAAAAATAAACTTAATTGTACTTCTTAGTGCCACACATAAAATAATAAATTTTTTGTTTATTTTTACAGGGTGTACTATGGTGGCATTTTAAATTATGCAAAATCATTTTTTTGTACTGCCACTTATTTGTAGCACAGTTTTTGGTACAGGTGAACCTCATAAAACCTTGTGGGGTTCCAACTGAATTTTGATAGCTACAGTCTTTAGTGAGATTTGAACATCTTGATTCACCCCACTTTCTTCTTTATTTTGTCAGTTGCAACGATTCATTCAATTTTTGCCTAGGCCAAACTAGTTAAGCCTAAATTATTTAGAGCAAACTAGATTGCCCTAGGCTGAACTAGTATATTTTGACAATCGTGGGACAATTCGCTTTAGCTTACCTGAACCTGAAATCAGGTTCGACCGGTAACTGAGACCTGATAGTAGTTCAGAGTGACCTTGACTAGTCTTCACATTTTACACCTGACATTTTTAAAATCTGTTAAATATTACTTACTCTCACTGTAAATTATGATTGTGAAAATTTCTCCCGAAAGATCGCTTTATTTCATATCTGTTAAAAGCAATTCCATCGATAATCACCCAACAACAGTTATCACTGTAAATTTGCCCACTGCGATATATTCCTACATGCACATTAAAAGTGAAAAAAAATACTTTTCGTTGAAAAATGTACCTACAATTTCATATTGTGTTTTTTGTGGATTTTAATGATAATAGTTACAAAATTCCAAATAATTTCCTTAAAGCAAAATGGCAATTTACTTGAAACACTTCTAATTTTGATTTCGGTAAACTTATACTTTCGGTTATCAAACTAAACCCAAAAGTTAATATGAATTTACTTTTTAGCTAAAATGCCTGCAAACCAAATAATGTATTTGGGTTGCTTTGTTCTTGGACTGTTATTTTAAGTGATAGTTCTTGTGGCTTTGGATTAAGTCCTTATAGAATTGAAACTACATTGCTGTGAGTTTTTTCATCGGGTCGATGCTTAAATTTGTTTCATACCAACTCAAATCACATAAACTAAATGTGGCGAGTGCTTTGATAGATAAGGCTATAAAACTTACATCGCCATATATATGTCACAAAACAGTGACAAAAGCTTCAAACATTTTATATGCACATTACAAGAAATCCAATTTACCTAAAAATTCATCCACCCTAGAAAAATATGTATACATAAGGCAATTGCATTAATAAAAGGGGTAAAAACTAACAGCAATGTAGTTTCAATTTTACAAGGACTTAATCCCAAGACACAATAACTATCAGTTAAAATAATGTACGTTTGACACGAATCAAACTGCTTTGTGAAAACTATGTTATGCATTTTAATTGGCTTATCGCAGCTATTATTTCAAAAATAAAATGTAATTTTTGTATATTCGACTTGAGGCCCTAACCACTGATCTGTAAATATGTATATTACTTTCTAGATATACTGTTGTTTTCAGTTTTATAAAAGAAAGTTATTAAGGCATTTGGTTTAGACTTTGTTAAATGCATTGAAATAAATGAAAATTTTGTGCGGTTATTCTTTAATTTTAAAATTATTCAAATAAACGTTATTATTTTGTTGTTATTTTATATACGGTTTTAAATAGGATATTTTGGTCTACAAGATACTGTGCTTGGTTTTTCTTTTTTGATTTACTATTTACTTATGTTTATCTTCTTAAAATGCTACGATACGTTGACAAACATGAACATTTTTCAACACCTTTTCCTTTACTCGTCCGCCATCACTCAACTCCTGGACATACCTAAACAGAGATTTCTCTACTAAATCGTTACCGGCGATGAAAAATGGTGTCATGTGAATATGAAGCAAAGAAAAGAATGGGTCAGCCTAGGCAAGTAAGCGACGCGACGCGACGCCGACGTCGAGTTCAACAGTGGACCCACTTTGGAAGACAGGGCTGAACGTCTAGTAAAATTGACAAGGCATAATTTACTACCAAACGCCACAACGAAACAATAAAACAAAAAACGTATACCACAACATTTGACGAAAACAGCAATTCAAACGCTTCGTAGCCCCTAACCCTCCGTAGTGTACAGACCTTGCGCTATCGATATCAAAAAACTTATGAAACGTTGGAAGGAAATAATAAACAAGAATAATTTCTGTTTAATAAAAAAAAATTAAAACCGTGCAAAATTATCTAATTTCCTTCGTTTATATTCATGACCTTTTTGATTTCTTATACTATATTAATAATTATGAAAATAATTATTCCTTTTTAATGGATATTATTTTGGCATATTCATGACTGACTACACAAAAACAGAGAACATCTTATTACATTCCTTTTTTTTATACTACTAACAACAACTCTCTTCTCTAAATTTTACATTAATAAATAGTTACAATTTAAAATTATAAATCTACACACAAAACTAATTCACAACACTTAACATTTTAACACTTATCAAATTTTATTTTTTCATTTTTAATGAATATCTCTTTTATATTACTTTTCTGTTTCAGTTCAACAAAATACTGTCACCAATCTGTCGATATAAAACTGTTTCTAAATTATACAGAGTGAGGTTATGATATATGGTATTTCCATTTTAATATCTTGTTATAAATATTATGCGTGGCTAATACAAGATAATGCGTTATTTGCTGTGATGTATTTTGATAGAGTAGTGCGTGGTAGATGTGAGATTTTTTAGGGTAATTTCCTGTATTTTGTTTGTAGGATTGTTCAATATTCACATAGTAATAAGAAATGAAAATGTTATTCTGTATGTTGGTTTCTTGTATTAGGTATGTATTATGTTGATATAGGTTTGTAATATGTGACGTTATATTGGAAAACAATTTAAAAATAAGGATTATGTCCTATGTATAATTTAGAAACAGTTTTATATGGATAGGTTGTAGTATTTTGTTGAACTTAAACAGAAAAGTAATACAAAAGAAAAATACAATAAAATGTAAAATTTTAAATGTCAAATGTTGTCAATTGGTTTTGTGCGTAGAGAAATAATTTTAAATTGTATTTTTAAATATAAAATTTAGCGAAGACGATTGTTATTAGTAGTATAAAAAGATAAAATGTAATGTGTTCTCTGTTTTTGTGTAGTCAGTCATGAATATGTCAAAAAAAAATACCCATTAAAAAGAAATAATTATCTTCATAATTATTAATATTATATAAGAAATCAAAAAAGGTCAGGAATACAAACGAAGAAAATTAGATAAGAGAATTGTTGTTAGTAGTATAATAAATATGGAGTGGTCTCCATTCGACTTTCTCGCATATTTTTAAGTTGTACTAGACAAGATAAGACAGATTCACATTAGGATTCAGAGTGATTTTTTAATAATTTTGATATTATATACACAT
>JAWQRP010002963.1:0-14305 GCA_033557875.1 Quadriops clusia | reverse complement strand
TAAATTCTCCCTTACAAAACTCATTGATGTTCTTTAAAATGCGATTTTTTCATAGTGGCGCAACCATCGATACACACTCACCATAGAAATTATATTCCTTAAAATGGGAAAATTACCGACGGACGGATGGACGTACGTACGTTACGACGGTAATTATGTTTGTTGATGATACCTAATAGTCTCAAGTTTATTTGTCTTATTTTCATATTTAGCTATAGTAGATCATATATGATCCACTGTAACATAAAACGAATTCAACGTATTTCCAAAATATGCTTTAAGTGTGAAATATGTTTACCCACTCGAAACACAATCAAAATACCGATTTTTATATATGAAACCTTTAGTTAATTTCCATGAGTTATTGCGTTTCGCGGCACAGGTCACTTCTTCAGATTTAAAATTTATAGAAATTAAAAAATTACTCTAACGGTGAAAAAATAATTTATAAACTACATTGACTAATCCTAGGTTAATCTTAAGAACCAACAAACATAGCCTACGGCTGATATTTTTAAACAAAAAATCGGCATTTTTTTTCTTTGAGTAGATTGTTGGTACCTAGCTCTTTTTTCAAATTTATTATTATTTAAAGAAGGAAATATTTTTCATTGTACTGAAAAATCTGGACGTACCGACTATCTATACCTACGTAAAAACATTTCAACATTGTAAATGTGATTTTGTTGTCATATTTATAATAAATTTAAGAAATGAAAAGTTAGTTTTTACATAACTTTGCAATACAAAGAGATACGGTCAATTGCAAGAAAGTCAACAATGCTCTTGGCTTTTAAAGCTAGATGACAAATTCTTGATGACTATATCTTAAGAATTATGCATTTACAAAGCAAATCATGAAAATCAACTAAAATCAATACATATAAAATTTCCAAAAAGTATTGAAGGTAATCCCAGATCAAGATGAAATAATGAGTCAGTTATTGCGAAATACTTGAGCGAAGCATTCTTCTAAATTATATTTTACGTCAAGTCAAAATTTAAATTTAAAATATAGATGAATACAAATATAACAGAAGAAAATGTCGTTTAATACTTTGTAGTTCTGTAAAAAGAAATTTAGTTGTATAAAATGCAAGATTCTTATGGAGTTTTTTATTTATTATTTATAATGTTTGTTTACATAAGTTATACGTATATAGAACAATAGTCTTTCATAACTCACATACGATTGTCCGTTGAATAAATCGAGAATATATTAACCCAAAAATGCAGGTGTGCAAACAGTTTGAATACCACTGCAACAGTGCGCTTCCGGCCGGATATCCACATGATTTGAAATCCTCGCCCATCAGGTGCAAATGTTACAGGTCGCGAAAGAGGGATAGATGCTGAGCCGCACTGAGAACCGTCCCCAGCACATACGAGTGAAGAAGTAACGTTTAGAGGGGTGCGAAATGATAGATAACCTTACCTGGCGATTTAAAAGGGGATGCGTTATATTTTTATAGAATTCCCCGTGAGATTTCCTCTGATTTACTGAAGATACTCTGTGGGGAGCGTTTCAGCCCATTGTGCCTTTAGTTACATAAATACGCTGAATTCTCCTATTTGGCATTGTCGTTATTGTGTTACTGCGTTAGAGTAAGAAGAATACACGAGCTGATTGCAAAACAATTTAAAATCAACGATATATCGTTAATTCAAATAGTAATAATGATGATGATGATAATAATAATAACAATAAGAATAATAATACTAAATACATACTAATAACTGTTTGCACTACATATAATGACATTGAAAATAAGAAGTGTATTAGAAGAGAAACAAAGAACATCAACATTACAAAATCCAAATTAAAAAAAAAGAAATTGTTCTTCTTTTCAAAGACATTAACATCGCGTCCCCCAAAATCCCGTAGCCTGAATATTTTGATGTTTTTTTGAAATATGAAAATGTTTGGTTACTTGACACCACTGTCAAAACAAAGGGTTATTATGAACAAAAAAAAAGGTTATTATGAACGAAAATGAGCGAAGGGTGCAGATGCGGATTGCCGAAATGCATGCGATGTTCAAAGCAGGGAACTATAAAATGTTCCGCCAGGTCTCAAATCGTGGATCGACCAATTTCCGATTCAGAAAAGATTGCAGTTTCTCTGGCGGGGTCTTTTGAAAGACCACGAATGCCTTGCAACAACAAGAACTGTTTGTGCGGATTGCCAGAATGCAAAGGTGTAAAAGAAGTGGAGATTCCGGTGGTTTACCAAGCGGTTCTAGAAGAGCCTGAGCAAAAACCGGAGCCTCTGCCGGAGCCAAAGAGGACTCACTCTCATCTGCAGGAGTTCCTCTCGAAGGAGTTGATCAACTACGGGCGTGATATTGACCTCGATGGAAGAAAGCCCGCTGAATAACAGCTTGTCATTCAATCAAGTTATGTCTGTGTTTATTTATTAAAAAATAATGACAAAACGCTTTCTTCTTATTTATTAGTAGGTATTGCAGTATTTCATTGGTTCTGAATAATGTATTCTCATTGTTGTTTATAACTTCCTCTTCGTAAATATCAATGGCTTTTTCTTGAGTAATTCTTTTACATCATTTGTAGATGATATTTAATTAGGTCATAATTAATTTAAGAAAACATACCACGTTAATTTCAAATAAAGCACAAATTTTTACATTAATTAAATAAAACTGAGACTCGCACTGTATATATACTTTTTTTGTAAAAGCAAAAAAAAGCTGCTACTTCTCATTGTCAGTATGGGAACATCATAACATCAAAGAGATCGCATGATCGTATGCAGAAGATGATCTCACATTTGAAAAATGCTCCCAAGGTTCGCTCTATGAAATTCCTTAGTCGTCGACTTAGGAACGAGCTCTTCGCTGAATTTGAATTCGCGAAATGGGATTTAAAAAAATGATTTATTGCTTTCTGTTTACATATGTGACATTAAATTCGGGTGTTATCCTCCTTTTAAAGAACATTATGCAATTTTGCTGGTTGAAATTCTGTCCCTAATGAAAATAACTGCACAAGTAAGACATTCAACAAGTAAATACATAATATGCTATAACAAGTAAATCTACATAGTGCAAGTAAAAACAAAACAAATATTAAATTCATTTAACGTTATCTAAAGCAGTTATACAAACTGAAATCCGGTCATCTTTCCATTCATCGAAACTTCCTTAAAACCCTGTCTTCGCCCCGGCAACCCTTATTATTGTATACTTACACAGGCGCAGAATGCAGGCCAGTCCATCTCGAAAGGCCTCGCAGAAAAATGCGGAAGGTTAGAAGGAAATAAATAACAATAAGGAAGCCAGGTTGCTATAGGACAATGGGTCCAACCGTAAGGGTTGTAAGGTAGATCAGGGTCAAAAGGTGAGTTCATCGTACCTGCCGCCGAGACCGGACCCTTGGGGTGGTCCTTGCTTTCTGAACCCTTCCCGGTGGACACTTACATGATTTGTAGCCAGCTAAAAAGTGTTACATACAATTTAAATTATAATTTGAATGCTCGTCCGCCACCCAATAAATTTTTACGGCTCGTTTCGCGCTGACCGCTCGCACAGGGTGGCCCAATGCTGCTTAGTTACATGTAAAATCGGTATAAATTAACATTGCCGCATTATATCGTCGGACCTGCATTCAATCAGAGGGTCGAGGGCCGGCCGCTTGTCCTTATATAACGGCAATTAAATTTATATTTTATTTTTTCGGACGCTCGGGTTTGCATGGTTTAACGACTTATTCTCGAGTGGAAACGGATATCTCACTTGAAGGCTCTTTAAATTTAGCCAACGACAACACTCAAATGTAAGTCCTTGTATCTCCAATCATTGCTTTAAACGATTAATTATAATTGCCCTGCCATAAAAACCCGCCACATACTATTGATTCCATAATCCTGCAAGAGTCCTGGCAAGGATCATCTCACCTCCGATTCTCCTGTAGGGCATCTCTCCACCCTCACATCTAAATTATATCCGAGCAACACCAACGCCGTAACATAAATTTAAACATGGACACGTTGCGTTGTCCATTTCCTCCTCAAAGACATTATTAATGACCATATAATGGGGACTTGTCCATTTCGTTTTGCTATTCATAAAGGATTAACGAAACGTACCTTCATACTTTCGTTGATAAATGACCTTTGGCCGGCGGATTAAACCGGGCGATATGACAATTTAATAAACACGTCTCAAGTGCCCATTTCGCCTATTTATTATTCACGGTGAACTAGTTGCGTTGCGGCACTCATTTCCTGTTCATTTCTGGCGCTCCTAGTTCCTGTATTTCAGGATATTTTCGGGCTCGCATTACGCACAACCCCGAAACTTGACTCTTGGACTCTCGGCAGGCTTGTGCTCCTCACCGTCCTTTTCCTTTGTCCTGACCGAGTATTTACAACTTGCTTTCGGTTGTAACTTACTTTAAGTACTCGTTAACACGCTTTTCATAATTTGACCGCAGTTAAACAGGATTTTTACAGTGATATAACGTTAGAATTTTAATAAACGCGATTACTGGAAGTAGTTTTCGATTTATGTTTCATGATAATACGTATACTGCATTTTCTTATTATTTATCTCGAATATTAAGCATTTGCTTACAAATTAAGATTATTTTAATATACTCAGTGAAAAATCATTATCAAACATTAATTAATACTTCAAGCCGGTCAACAAGAATCCTCGAAACAATTAATCAATCAACTCAAATACTAAATGAAAACAATGAAGAACATAAATCTATGATAAATATATATATATCAACAAGTAAAGACCTACATCTTCTAAAAGGTAATCTGGCAAGATACAAACCTCAAATTACCAACTTTGAATGATCAATAACGTAGTTCTTATGATTCTTTTCAAAGTGTTATTCTCTTATCATCTGATAATTTATATTTATAATCTAATTTAGAAGGTGAACTTTTTATGTTAATTTCTACTTTAGGGACAATTAATGATAATTACGAAGTAGTCAAGGATATTTTGTATAAAAGTTATCAAAATAAGAAACCTATCATAAATAATAACATTATGAAAATTTTCAACTTGAATTACATAATGAAGAATTCAAATAATCTAAGACATTTGATCAAATTAGATAATTACATTATTAAAACTTCAACTATCTGAAATATTTTCTGTTTACGAATTTTTTATCAGTAACACTTTATTTTATATATACGTATACAGAGTGTCAAATAAGTCCCGGGACGGTTGAATATTTTCTCAAGTAAGGTATTTTCGAAAAAGGTGAAGATCATTTCTGAAGTAACTTTCAAGAAGAAATTCAACGAACACCTTTAATTTGACCTTGAGCGTAACCTTCAAGGTCATTTCAAGGTTAACTTTATGTTTTTAAATAGAAACCCCCATTTTTGACACCAGTAACCGAAAGAGCGGCAAGTTTTACGCTTATATATGTACTGAAGTCATATGTAGGGTTTGACCTTGAGGGTCACTCGTTGAAATTCGAGCAAGGTCAGGATATGTTTTGCGATAGAAGCTTTTTATTTTTTTTGTAACGACCAAAACGAGAGGTGTCAGATGAAACATACTTGGAAAACACAGACAATTTGTAAAAAATCTTGTTAGTTTATGGCCTTTAGAACTCATATTTGACCATAAAAATGGAGGATGGATTGTTAATTTTCCAAATCAGTGACCCTCAAAGTCAAACACGACCTATGACTTCAGTACATATTTGAACGTAAAATTTCCCGCTCTTTCGATTGCTGGAGTCAAAAAAGGGAGTTTCTATTTAGAAAAACAAAGTTAACATTTAAATAACCTTGAAGGTCAAGCTCTAGGATAAATTGAAGGTCTTCGTTGAATTCCTTCTTAAAAGTTACTTTACAAATGATCTTGACCTTTTTCAAAAATAGCTTACTTGAGAAAATATTCACCTGTCCCGGGACTTATTTGACACCCGATATGTAAATTATAGAAATAACCCTAGATATCTAGGATTTTTTTTGGAAACGGATCGATTGTGTTGATAGTCTACATATGTATATACCGTAAATCATTATACATTATACATAGATTACACCTTCCGATAAGTCTTTAGTTTTTTATTTTTCATATATATTTTCATAAAACCTCAACTCGCTTTATAAGCCTGCAAGTTGAGAAATTTTGAAGGCTTGTTTGACGTACCATCTGTCACTTCGCTATAATCGGGTGGGTCATGACAAAAACAATCGAGAGTCACGCGCTTCGGTTTGACATTTCGAGTCACGTCATTTTAGTTCTTCCGAAATTTGAAGAAAATATGTGAAAATTCAAGTGTGTGGCGTTAAGACTAGTTGAGACCGACTCACAAACACGTGAAAATCGTCTTGAGCCAGTTGAAGGTAGGTGAAAACGTGCATTTTCATTTTAATTTGGTATTCTAGAATGTTCGATCATGGCTTTGCGTGGTAACTTAATTTAAAAGTAAAATCCTGAATTTTCGTTATGATGTAATAATGTTAAATTATGTTATATATATATTATATGTATCGACAAAAAATCTAGAAATATGTGTGTGCACATACGCTCAGGTATACACGGCAAATATATTTTACTAAGTGTTTTTTAAATTGAAGTCTTTGCATCTTTTTCATTCTCATATTTATTTATAAATGTATCTTGCAAGTATTTAGAAACCAAACACTGGCCCTTCCGGACTGCAATTATAATTTTTTTGGTCAAAGTTTAATGAATATTATCGGTAGAATCATATTTTATATGTGTACGTTTAGCTGATCGGTATCCACTATTTTTTATTTTGATTTTCTTTAATAACAAATGTTTTGTCCAAGTATACACGTATTTAATGCAAATTACACTAAAGAAGAAAAATATAAACAAACGGACTCTGCTCTCATATTCAAATAATGATGCTTGCTGCTGGAGCAAGGCGTAAAAAACCATCACAAGAAGACATGCAAAAAAAGAAGTCTTGCACTAAACAAAGAGTTCAAAAAAGACTTTGTTAGCGAAGAGCAGACGAACATTTCGGTGAAGGCCAAGGCTAACGCGATGCACCTCACTGCCAAGGTCGGAAACGAGATTCGTGGATCCGCGGATCTCTGGATCGCTTATCGGTCTACTTACTCACATACATTTTGCATATAAATTTTGTTCGCATGCAGAATCATTTAATCTAATGTAATACAATGTAATATCGCAGATAATATGTGGTAATACATACGAAATCATATTCGCCGTAATACTGCAATAATAATAATAGGTATGTAGTAAACAAGTAAACGTTCGTCGTTGATTCTCAAAGCCACCAGCATAATTAATATTCCCAAAATCGGGTTCACGGAAAGTTGCAATTAGCTATGCAAAACATATTTTTGTTTTGCCAAAATTGCGATTCGTCGGCCATTTCGCCAACTTTTGCAATTAAGGTAACTTTTCTGGCTATTAAGTTGGCAATATAAAATTAAAATTGGCTTCGTTAGTGGCCGCCAGTGCACGGCGCGCGATTTTCATTAAAAGTCGTTAATTAGGATGTGCGGAATTTAATAATATCATAATAAATATCAATTCTTCAGGTACATTGTAAGCGGGCTGATAATTTAGAACTTCATATCTATACTTACTTTAAATACATTTTATTTTTTTTATACAATAATCATTATTTAAATTTAATATTATTATTGTTCTTAAGTATTAACAACTATTTTTCAATGTGAATTCATGTGGAATCCTAATTGTATTTGTTTGATCATTTGTCTTTTCTGATTAATGTATTTTCCTTTTACATTCATGTAGGTATTAACCAAATTAACCAGATATGTAATCCTATTTCTCACTCAACGATAGCCTCCACTTGATGAAAGTAACCTACAAAGTATAACAATTTTAACAGTTGTAACCATCTTACTACTTCGTCAGCTTCAACTTAACTGTTTATTAAATCAAAAGTTCCCGAAAGCAGAAACATTGAATATCTCTAAAAAATTTAATAGTTTTATGTCATCTACAATAATGAAATCATATATACTGCCCTCCCAATAAGAAACACCGTATCTCCATTTATTAAATAAATGGAGATAAGGCTTTTCTTATTGCAAAGGCAATTGAAAACAGCATATCTCTATTCATATTATATTTGGAGATACGGTGTTTCTTATTGGGAGGGCAGTATAGGTAAATACCCTAAAATGAGTTAATCATAAATTAATGTTGATATTTTATTAGATATTTCTTTTGATTTTATAATTCTTATGGTTTAGTAATTGCATAATTCTTATTAATTCGGTCCATATCATGAATAAATATGATTCTGATTTTTCATTTTCACTATTTCGTAAACTATTATCATGTTTGTTATGTCTTTTTCTTCGTATCGAATTTGTATGGTTATTATTCTGTCGTTAACTCCTTTTACATTTTCGTTGGTCCTAAAAACCAAGTTCGAATGTCTTTATTGTATTTTAAGTAGGGAAATTCTGCTTACCTCTAATTGTACTTACTAGTATTTTGTAAAATGGAATTTATGATTAGGATATTTACCTATACATAAAGCTATTTAACAAACAAACATATACTATAAACCTTGTATAAAGCTTATTATATAAACTTAAATCTATTTTGTGTTTATGTAAATTCTCGTAAATAGAAGATTTGGTAGATGTAAATTTAAATAAACATAATTTAAAAATGGTTGTAAGTTACAACATACAACATAGTAATTAAAAGAAGATAAACATAATAAAAAATATCATAAAGCAGTAATTATAGTTAAAGAATACAACATGCTATGTGATTATTGTTTATTTGAAGTCTGAATACATATTTTATACTTAAAACTAGATTAACAATTTTATGTACGATTTTTCTTTTCAGTATTACGTTAATTTATAAATAAAATTAGTTAAATCTTTCTAACATTTCGTTTATTGGTGTATTTTATAATTAAGCATACCCCCTGAAAAAGTTTATTTTCATAAATAAATGAAATGTTTGAAAGATTTAACTAATTTTGTTTATGAATGAACCTAATACTCGAAAGAAAAATTATGTATACAAAAATATAAGAGGTCAAGAAAGGAAATAAAAATTTTGCATTAATTATTTATTTGTTTAAAGATTAAATCAATCTACAGCCAAATATAGATGAATATTATTTATAAGAAATACATATAGTAGATTATATATTTATACAGGAAGAATTAACGAGGGTTCACCAACAAGTATTTAATAAATATGAATTCCTAATTGTATTCTTGTATTCTTAATTCCTAATATTAAATAATGCTTGTTGTTATATTTAAAGTAGACCTCGTCATTCCAGCTCCCTATGATTTTATTGTAGTCTGCCATAATCCAAATGTAATCAGTATATTTTTCGTCGAGTTTGTTCACAATAGTTGTTATTTTCTTTCGTTCATGTAGATGTTAACCAAATTAACCATATAGTCATATTTCTCTCTCGACGATAGCATTCACTCGCTGAAAGTGATCTAAGATTTCAAAAAGGTATAAAAATATTCACAGTTATAATCCTCTTATCACTTCAGCTTCAACTTGAAAACTAATGTTTATTAACACAAAAGTTCCCAAAACCAGAAAAATTTCTTTAAACATATTTAATAAATTATTAGAATGCGAAATGTGAACTTCAGAAGGTTTGGATTTCAAATAATGTAAAGTAATTCCATTCAATGGTTTTATGTCTTATGCAATATTGGGATGAATATATATAGATGACCTAATGAGCTATTAATAAATTAATGTTGATGTTTTATTTTCTTTGATTTTATAATTCTTATTATAATTTAGTTATTGCACAATACTTATTAATTCGGTCCATGCACGTATCATGAATAAATGTGATGGTATATTTAATCAACCAAGCTTTCTTGTAGTATTTCCAAGAATCATCTTTTTTTCATTTTTACTATTTCTCGTTAACTTTAATCATGTTTGCCATGTCTTTTTGTTCCTAGTGAATTTGTATGGTTATTATTCAGTCGTTAACTCCTTATGATTAACTCTTTTACATTTTCGTTAGTCCTAAAAACCAAGTTCGATTGTTTTTCCTTGCATTTTAAGTTCTTTGGGGAAATTCTTCTTATACTTGCGTTCTAAAAAAATGTTTCCTTTAGAAAGATCTCCGCACATTTTGGCAATAATCATTAATTTTGTTATGAATTGTTGTAATTTTTCAAAGATTCAATGAATCTAACACTTGTATAGAGTTACACAAACCTGGTAGGTAGTTTACATAATTTTAAAAAATATATAAAGTAGGTTATGTATGGTCTGTTGCGCATAAAATGCGACTGGCGATATCTGATTTTAAGAATAATTTTGTTGTTTGGGTTACAATAAAAGTCTATAGGTATTCGGTTTATTTTGTAGGGCACTACAGTATCGAGTCTTTTACACAAGCCTTCATCGGGTGCTTTAGTTGTAGATAGATATATTTGTTGTAGGAAATTCGCATTTGAAGAGCATACTTGCTTCTTAATATTAAGCTTTCATCGAAAAGATGTGACGATACGATCGTTCCTCTGATTCATCAAATATGTATATGAGTTCACAGCAGCTACGTAACATATATACATAATTGAATTTCAAACAGACAGAACTTTACGAGGCTTGCAATTTATCATAATCAATCGTATAATCAATTGTGTAATAAGAGTATCCAGAAAATATGAAGAAAGCAATGCAATGTCAGGTATGTAATTTCGCGAGCATTGCAGAGATCGTTGGCACTTTGTTTTCGCGCGGGAGCGCGTCTCAAGGCTCTCTCTCGTTTTGTCTTATTTTGAAGTGCTTAGAACGAGTCGAAATTTTGTTCGGCATCTTAACGAACTTTGCGGTCGTCTTTTTTTGACAGCGTTTCGCCGTTGCTTTGTGTGGTATTCAAATTGCATATTAATTATGTGAATAATGTGTTCCGAGGAAAAACAACTCATAGCTTTATTCGAGTTTATTGCTACTATGCCACCTAGTTCGAGAGCGGCCGTGATCTAAGAGCCATATGTTATCTTTTACTGCATATTAGATATGTATACGAAATTATGCACGTTTCTTTGTGGCGTTTTAGACAAGCTGAGTTAATTAGTAGAGAGAAGAAATAAAAAATAAACTTAATTGTAAGTTTAAAATTATTCTGAAACGTTTACTATTTTTGTATAATAAATGAGTATAGAACATGGTTGGCATAAGTAACCCTTAGTGGCAATAAAATCAATCAGTTCAACCATAGCAGAGCAGAGGGGTTAAAATGTAAATAAATCACATATTCAGATATCCAAATCCGAATACAAAGGGAATTTTCATACTCCATTTTTAAATGGGACCCTAGCCCGCTTATAAATCTTAAGTAGCAAGGGGGTCACGAATGTAATCTTCCACCATAACCCTTCTTCTCCCTATTGTTAAGGAAATACGTTATCGTAGATGGACGTTTGTCTATTGGAATCAAATTTAGCGTGCGCTCTGCGATGTAACGAATTTAAAGTTTAACCCCTTGCTCCTGGAAATGTCCAGGTACAAGACTGATTTTTTCACGTTCTGGCTACTAGGTATATAAAAATGTTAATATCGTAAGTATTGTGCATTTGATACCCTTGAGAAGATATTTTAATGCAGGCAACAATAATCGAATTCGAAAAGTCCTTCAAATTATCCAAAATAATGATTGCGTATATTATAATTAAGAGGAAATCGTGCAGAAATGTAATTGGCGGTAGAACATGCAAAAGTGGACACTCGGGCCCACACTCGATATCCTTGAGAAATGTGCCGTGTATCGGGTGTGTAATATTAATGATCACGTCAGGGGAGGCTCTGACGTGTGGTCACGTGATGGATGACCCCTGGCCGAGGATTAGAGATGACAATTTAATTACTCCTGGGGTCGACTTAAGACTCGCCCATACTCGGTTTTCAAACAAACTATGTCATAAACAATGAGTCTTTGTCCAAAGGACGCCTCTCCATATTAATTATCGCCTTAAATTTTAAAATCTCCCAGAGCCACACGGCTACGCAATTAGGGACGGCCTGTTGTCTCGCACAAATGAGTATTCGTGCTAATATGGTCTTGCTATTAATTTTATTTTAAAAAAACTGCATTTGAACCACGAATCATTTTTTTTAGTTATTGCATTAACTAATTAACGCAGAGGACAATTAGTTTAAATTTACTTACAAGGTTATTGCTATTCCCTATAACCAACTATGTAGTATATCTCTCAATGTATCATTTACCGAAAAGCAATATAGTCGATCAAGTGTGTAGTTGGAAAGTGCATTCATTGTATTGACGATGATGGATGCTCCTGGTTGACACCCTGAGAACTAGGGTGATAACCGCGTTCCTCTACAGTTTCTCTCCCCTCGGTGCTCTCTCTTGCTATCTCTGTCTTTCTCTCTATATATCTGTCTCTATCTTTCTCTCTCTGCATCTATCTAACTATCTACCTTTCACTATTCAACCCCCTTTCCCTCTGCCAAGCCCGTGCTTATTCCACTGATCTATATTTTACTGGATATAATAGAGATCTGATCAGATGATCGTTCAAATTGTCATTCTTTTCGTTAGGTGTTTGTAATTGTAACTGACTTGCTTTGTTGAGGACTCCGCCAGGGAAAAACTACACCATTGTGCGCTTTTCTCTGTGTCTCTCCGTTTGTGTCTCTCTGTGGGAGATTGTGATCTACTCCTCTTTTTAATTCCTCCGCTTGGAGCTGAATTACAGAATTACTGAGAATTATTATTTTGTTCGCCTGCAACCAAAGAATTTTATATTTGTCTTCTGAAATCTTATCCTGGGACAAAAGTTACCGTTTCTCTATCTAATAATTTACCTTTTCTTATTTGTAAAATGCCACTATATAATACCACATGCAAATTCTAAACAATGATATGAAAATAATCGTAATGAAACTTATCAAAAACAATGAGATGGCTTAGGGTAGCTTAGGATTCCAATTTTCGACAAGATTCAAACAAAATGTTGAAAATTTCACGTCGTCAACACGAGTTTTGTTTTAAATTTCCGGAAAATCACGCTAAAACCCCACATTTTGCACAATTTTAAATATAAAATCTATTCCGAATTCGGAATTTGAGAGACACAAAACGTTTTGTTTGCTAAAACGTCATTAAGTTACAAAATTTGCATTAAATGTTAAGGCACTCGTCAAAGCTTCCTTGGATCATAGTTCAAATTAAACATGAAAATAACACAAGATTTCAGTAGGGTTTTTAAGGGAGCAACTGTGTTGGTAGTACTGTATAATTCCATTGTTGGCATTTGAAACGGAGGGTTTCGGTCAACTTAAAAATAGCAACATTTAATTACAAAAGTGTTTCTCACTCAATTTGGTAACGTTTGACATGTGTTGTTAAGTGTGTTTACTGCCTGAGCATCGAACTTCGGTGAATTATAACAATTAAAACGGTTTTGTAACGCTTTTCATCCGCAAGAGTATCCCTGTTCAGAGTGGTGTCTCCATCTCGCCAATCCAAATCCAAGTGTTGTTACTCTCATTGTAAAATTGTTTCCATTATTACAAAAATCTGACGACCAACAAGTACTTGATATGAATTTCGCAGCAATCTATTAAAATACTAGTTAATGCCCGTGAAAAATCACGGGCAGCCATGTACACATATATTTATTACCATGTACACGAATATTGATTTCCATGTGCACATGTACATCTGACCATGTACACGTGTACATATTACCATATACACATACATTTTATCCTACATATATATTTAATCTTATGATTTCGACATATACATATTGGTACCTCTTCTGTTTCGACCCGTTTATTAACGCCTGTTAATAAACAGGGTCGAGAAGTTAGGAGCAGCGAGAAATGTTACCAACCTCAAATCAAAGTTTCTCATCCTATGGTGGACATTCGACGTAACTCGGTTAATTTTAGGTTATCTTTGCGAGATTAATATAAGATATATATCTTACTTCTAAATCACGCAAAGATAACCTAAAATTAAGCGAGTTACGTCGAATGTCCACCATAGGACGAGAAACTTTGATTTGAGGTTGGTAACATTTCTCGCTGCTCCTAACTTCTCGACCCTGTTTATTAAAAGGCGTTAATAAAGGGGTCGAAACAGAATAGATACCATTATCATGTTCACTAAAAATTTATGCAGCAGTAATGCATATAGCAGCGAACAGAAGAACATAACAGTAGTAGAGATATTTTCATATTTTTTTAATTTGAGATTAATTTAAATTGAAATGAATTTAATATTAGTCTTACTCCTTATTTTTAATAATTATAAATTTTTAATTGTAAAAATCATTATAAAATTT
>JAWQRP010002962.1:0-14307 GCA_033557875.1 Quadriops clusia | reverse complement strand
CATTTCTTGAACTTATTTAATATAGTCTGTTAAGTTTTACCAGAGTTTCGTTATTCATCTCCAAAATAACGTGGCGCCCGAGATATATAGAAATTAACCCTCATTAATTTGTGTGCTACCCGTGGGAGCCCTTTGTGAGCAATTTTTATATCGTCGCGATTCCCGACATCGAAAATCGGGATTGTCACACCTTGATAATTGAGTGTGAACTGTAAATGTGAAATACCTTGCAAAGAAAATACGTGTCTTTCTTATTCTTTTAACACATACCTCGTATTTCCGCCTCCAAGGGTTAATATTGTTTCGAGAAAAGTTATTTACCTCCTTAATTATACGCATAATATTTTTTGTTTAACACTGCATAAGTATGAGGTCGTTGCATATGCGACCCACAAAATGTTTTACGCCCTAAAGGTTTTGTCGAACGAAACAAATAAATGTTCAACACAAAAGAGGAGATTCATCTCACGTTTTAAAGTAATTTACCGTCAAGCACACAAATTTATTCAAACTTAATTACCTCACTGAAAACAATTAAAAAGATGGAATATTCCGAGAGGATCTCTGTAGATTCATCTCTGCGGCAGTATGATTTACATCACTTTATTGCACATTACGAGAGTATTACGCGAAAATTCCTTTCGTCATTATTTTAGAGTATAGGCAAATAGTTCGGGATCTTGTTATTAAAGGTGCAATTAAATTAATTAAAAATAAGCGGGATGTGGGTGAGATTTTTAAATAAAATTTTGCAATTAAAAGAGAGGGGATTACTGAATAAAATATTTGTGTGGAATAAATACGGGTTTTGTATTTTCCTTTTAGGCCGTACGCAACAAAATGGCAAACACAGGCCAGGCCGGCTACTTTGTTTAAAAATCCATTTGGCATTTCAGCAAATGCAAAATGCGGGTTTTTAATAAAATAATATCGGCCGTTTTATTTCAGTTCAACTATTTCGGGAGACAAACAAAATAGCGGCGCATTTGGCAGGCCAGTTAGTAAAATAGAATCGAAGTGGCCTGTGTTTGGGGCCATTAATAGGTAGCAACTTCCAGAAGAATTTGTGTGATTTCCCGAGGGTTTCAAATTGACCCTCTCAATAAAAACCTTCGTGCCTGGACGATTCCTTTTTTATACACCTCGGCCACTCAATGAAAACGTCGATTTTTCCGACGTCCTTTGCTTAAAGACGCTACAAAATAAATAAATTGCAAGGGGGTACGTACCGTGAAAAATTACGAAATTCGTAGGCAACACTTGGGGAGGTTCGCTTTACCGTGGCGGAGAAGGGGTTAATTGCGTCAAATAAGAGAGTTGAATGTTGGGGAATGGGGGAGTAAAATAATGTAGTTTAGGCATTTGAAGTGCAGATTATATCAGAAACACACATAAATATGAATGACTCATTACTCCGCATTAAAATTATGGTAAATACGTAATATACAAAGTTAAATGGCTCTAAAGGTTTGGCTTCATTTAAGATTTGGCGGCACAGCGAGATGAAATTCGTTTCTGTAGTTGCTTTCGTCTAAATTGGGGTTACTTTGTGACGTCTTTAGTTCTAACCACAGCTGAAACGTCTTAAGACAACTCCGCCTTTGCTTGAGAACAATTAAGAAGGGGTCACATTGAAGGGAAGACCGCAGCGCGGTGCGGTCAAGGTCACCATTGCATACAACGTGTGGGCTCCACCTTACGGCGAGAGAGAGAGAGAGAAATAGAAAGAGAAAGAGAGAGAGAGGGAGAGCGAGAGCGAGACCAAGAGCGAGAGCGAGAGCGAGACCGAGAGCGAGAGCGAGAGCGAGAGCGAGAGCGAGAGCGAGAGAGAGAGAGAGAGAGAGAGAGAGAGAGAGAGAGAGAGAGAGAGAGAGAGAGAGAGAGAGAGAGAGAGAGAGAGAGAGAGTCCGTGGTGCAACGGTAACGTCGCAAAACAATAATTCAAATAATACTCAAAAAAAACAATAAAATATAAACGATTTATCATTTTGCAGTGGGTAAACTCTAAATATATCAAAGTTAAACAGTTTTTAATTTATTACAACTTGAGCTTACAAAGTATGTACAGAGCATAATTAATTCATTCGCTCTGCGATTCCTCCCCACATTCTAATTCTGGAAAAGTACATATCTCGCCGTATCCGCTTTTTTATCAGCCGCTGTAATAATGATAAATGGTTATAATTAAATGCCTTAATTAATAACAGGTGCCATTAGGCCGACAGTATGGTAGACGTCCCATGCGTTTCTGCATATCAAGCTAGTTTATGCTTATAACATGTCAATGTCCCTTTATCGAATTGATCGGGGAGGAGGACCTCTATCGAACTTGAGTTGCTCCCCGAATTGAACAATTTCCTCTATCGGTGCAATTGATGGAGGCGCAATTGATGGAGGCGCAATCGATGGGGGCGCAATCGATGGAGGAGCACGAGAAGTTTCCATGACGGATGTGTGCAAAGGGTTGATAATTTCCAAGACCTAGCTTAGCAATTTAGTCAATTTGCGTTGATTGATCGATCAAAGATTCCGTATGAAATTTACAAACGCACTACTAAAATTCCTAATTAACGATTGTGTTTACTTTGTTCCAGAGCCATACCATCCAAAATTTGAAGACTTATACACAGTATTTAGTGTCACTGCAAGTGTTTAATCCAGAAGGCCCTGGACCCAGCACGACGGTGTTGGTGATGACGGATGAAGGGGGTGAGTTTCTAATTACATATGCATGTTCCCAACAGGGCGCACACTTAAAATTATAACTTTTGAAGCGGAAACAGTTCTCGTCTGGAACGATCAAATAAAGGGCCCTGAAGATTACCGGCGGAGGAAGGTCGAAACGTTGATGCCATCTTGATGGCTTTATTGATTTCCATCATGGGGTAGTGGATGTTTAGTACAGCATTCTTGACACATTCCGGTTCAATGAAGCGTGTGGAATCTTCATAGAGGGCTAAGGCTTGTTGACCACAAAGGTTTTTCCGCTGAGCAATATAGGGATAATTCGTGCGGTTATCGATTCCTCCCCTAAAACACCCCTAGAAATCAACTGACCTGATAACTCCACCCGGGTGTCCGCGCTACAGATTTTCGTTCTTCTTATCTCGAAGAATCCATTAACACCAATTAAGGTATTGGATATTGAGTCCCTCACTTAATAAGTTGTCTCTCGATGAATTCTTTCAAATAACCGATCTGATACGGGCGAATCTTTGTATTTATACTTACTAATTATGAATCGTTCAAGAAAATAAGTTTAGCGCGCGACAACCCACTCTTTAATAGTCCCCCACTTTTCGCCAATTCCCCACCTTTCGCCGATTCCCCACCCTTCGCCAATTCCCCACCCTTCGCCAATTCCCGGCCCTTTGCCAATCCCCCACCCTCCGCCACCTCCTCCACTCCGCCTATTCTGCGAACTCAAAAACACTTACATTTTATAAAATGCTTCGTAAGGGGAGAAATGGGAGCTCCATATTTCTAAAAATCTCCGTACGTCGATTAAAATATTCTGACGTAGATTTAAATATCCTCACGTAGATTTAAATATCCTTACGCAGATTAAAGTATCCTCACGCAGATTAAAGTATCCTCACGCAGATTAAAGTATCCTCACGCAGATTAAAGTATCCTCGCGCAGGATAAAATATCTTTACGCAATTTACGAACGGCCCCTAATTTAACGAAGCCGAATAAACCTCTCAAGCTGTCTCGTCTCGCCTAGGTTGCCCTAGTATCGTGTTCCATATCCAAGTGGCACATTTTTTATCTTGTTGTTCGAGATAACGAGGAGAAAAATGATGTGCACCTTGCGCTCTGATTTACAAAAAGGTTCAGCCGTAATGGGACAGGATCACGCATTGACTGTACACGTAGACGTAGATGTAGAAACGGTAAACATCGCCTAACTAATAACCCGTCAAAACATAATGTCGGCTTTAAATAACATAAACTTGTCATAGAGGGCGCAAGTGAATTAAGCGCGGACCTTGACCCCGGAACTCCCCGCCCCAGATTAATTCATCCCCCTGTATTCCGCAGTGTCTCGCAAGAAAGGTGGGCGAAAAAGAGATGAAGGGTGAGAAATACGAATTCTATAACGGCAAAACGCTTTCTCGGGGCGATTTCCAAGTCCCTGGGTCCTCAGTTTACACAGTTTTTCCCAATTTATTTGCACATCATCGATTCACTTCACCAGGAACAAAAACGATTACACTCATCCGCTCGCGCGCTATTGCGAGAAAACCTTCATTACACATACCAACATAGTAACATAATAATAAATTTTCATCCAATGGAATTACGACTCCCGTGCTTATTATTGACATTATAAAGAAATGTGATGCATATTTGAACATTATTTGGTTGAGTAGTTGTGCATGGTAGGTGGTGGTGGATACATGGTGGGTGGTAGAGGTGGTGGTGGATGCATGGTGGGTGGTGGAGGTGGTGGTGGATGCATGGTGGGTGGTAGTGGTGGTGGTGTATGCATGGTGGGTGGTGATGATGGATGCAGGGGTTATGGTGGTGGTGGATGCAGGCGTGATAGTGGATGTACTGGGGGTAGTGGTGGTGGTGGTGATAGTAGTGGTGGTGATGGTGGCGTTTCTGTATTTGTATACATTTAAACTTCTGGACATTCACTCTATTAATAACAAAAACGTTTAATTCTTATGGGTTACTCTCACGTTGGAATTCCTGGAAACGAACAAGCTGACACTTTAGCCAGGAAAGCTACGACTTTAGGGGTTTACTCTACCTACTGCATGTCCTCTAATATCCTCATTGTTTTAAAACAGAAACACTAAAACACTGGCAAAATGGATACTCCTCAATTTCATTAAATAAAGGTCGTTTTTATTATCAACTTGAGCCTTTAGCATCTACGAGTCTAACGTTTAAATTTGCACACCTCCCGAGGACGGGTATCGCTCAAGTACGCCGAATGCGATTTAACTGCACTTTCTTTTCCTCTCTTCTTTTTCTATCATCTTTACTTCTTATCCTTTCCTCTCATCTATTCTTCTCATTTTTTCCTCTCATCTATTCTTCTCATTTTTTCCTCTCATCTATTCTTCTCATTTTTTCCTCTCATCTATTCTTCTCATTTTTTCCTCTCATATTTTCCTCTCATCTATTCCTCTAATTTATACCTCTCAATTTTCCTCTCATCTTTTGCTCTGATCTTTCCCTCTTCTCTATCTAAATAAAAATAAAATCGCTGCAATATTTTCGTGTGATTTCAAACAGAAGCCACCTTCAACATTACATTGTGGACTGTACTAACTTTTTCGATCACCAGGGAATATTTTAAATATTACTGCACCCTCTAAATATTGACATGAACCTTTCCCAAATTGTAGGCTGGACAAACATTGCTGTATATAAATTATTAAACACTTTCTTGGTCGAATGTAATTTGAAATTGTAACACAAGCGATTTGTTAGCTTATTCACTCTTATTTACGTAGGATCCTCAATAAAATTGACGCTGACCCGAAGAGTTTTGCCGTAGTGGTCATTAATTAAAAAATTGGAAGAAAAAAATTAAGAAAAAATAAAAGAAAAGAAAAAGAGAAGAAATAAAAGAAAAAAAAGAAAGTAGAAATAAAAGAAAAAAAGTAGAAATAAAAGAAAAAAAGTAGAAATAAAAGAAAAGAAAAAAAGTAGAAATAAAAGAAAAGAAAAAAGTAGAAATAAAAGAAAAGAAAAAAGGGAGAAAAAAGACAACAAAAAAAAAGAAGAGGAAAAGCAATCGCAGAAACACCCAATTCAAAAGAAATATAACCCATTATTATATCCTAAATGTTTACACAAATTGATTAAGAAAAAAAACGTCGTTTTATCAATATAACGCAAAAACAACCCCGCTGCCAGTATTTACTTTTAAAAATCATGTCTTCCACCATTTGTTTGCGAAACGTGTTCCTCGTGACAAACCAGAAGTATCCGCTTCCCCCAATGATAAATTACATTCTTAAAACGTAGCTTTAGATATACAAAGCACCAAAAACATAGATTTGTTTCAGCGCCGGGACATATCTGCACATTGGTGGGCCAGGAGAGTGTGTTTTGACTTAAATGTGTTCAGCTTGAATGTGTTCGGAATTAAATGTGTTCTGCTTGAATGTGTTCGGACTTAAATGTGTTCAGCTTGAATGTGTTCGGACATAAATGAGTTCAGACTTAAATGTATTCAGCTTGAATGTGTCCAGACTTAAATGCGTTCAGACTTAAATGTGTTCAGACTTAAATGCGTTCAGACTTAAATGTGTTCAGACTTAAATGTATTCAGCTTGAATGTGTCCAGACTTAAATGCGTTCAGACTTAAATGTGTTCAGTTTGAATGTGTGCAGACTTGAGGTTTTATCTTACAAGCGGAAGTTGAACGCGGTTGAGAGCAGTTGACAGCAGGAAAACTAATACAAGTATAATTTCAAAGCATAATTAGATGTTATCCAAGTAGGATCTGTTTGCTAGACCGCTCCAACCACGCACATTCTAGGTAGCATCGTGTTTAGCTAGTCCTAGTTTCCCGTCCTAGGACAAATTATTATGAAGTTTCTGGAGCGACTGAAAATATTAACTCACTACGTTATTACGCCAACTATGCTCACTTATACCGAATTTATCTGGAACACCCCTATTCATTTCCCTCACAAGCTTCCACTGGATAAATTGGACGTCTAATCTCATAGTTTAATAGAAACGTTTTCTCTGAGATGATTTTACTAATTTCCAGCAGAATTGAAAATAATTACCTGGTGCGATCGAGTGTCCGAAATCTAAAGAATAGGGCAGTTGAACGTTTTTTTTTATATACACATACTTATACTTATACCACAGATCTGTGCTTATACTATTTACTTAACAATTTGCTTATACTATTTACTTATACAATTTGTTTATACTATTTGCTTATACTATTTGCTTATACTAGTTGCTTATATTATTTGCTTATACTATTTCCTTATTCTATTTGTTTATGCTATTTGCTTACACTATTTGCTTACACTACTTGCTTACACTATTTGCTTAAACTTATTCACTATGCTAAGAAAAAAACATCCATTAAAATCCGGACCCTAGAGTAGGAACCTAAGGTCGAATTCACTTCTATTCCATCTAAATGTTCTTTATAGCGTTCCGTAGCAGATTCTATTGCCGGCTCCACACTCTCGCCGAGTCCACGCGAAAAATGACTAGTTCAAGGTCGGCTCATGCAAGCGCGCTTGATTCAAATCCATGAGGTTTCGCAAAAAAATAAGGTCAGATACTTTTCTAACAAATCTCGTACAATACAAACAACGATCAGGCCTCGTATACTTACGCAAGAACGTATACTTACGCAAGGACGTATACTTACGCAAGAACGTATACTTACGCAAAAACGTATACTTACGCAAGAACGTATACTTGCGCAAGGACGTATACTTACGCAAGAACGTATACTTACCCAAGAACGAATACTTACGCAAGAAAAGAAAAGATCAAATGGGGTTTGGCCCGACATCCTCGACGTTGATCAATATTAAGTTTGATAAAAATTTAAGAGAAAAAACAGCAACGTAAAGCTTCAACTTCGTGATTACTCAATATAGCGGGGAATACGTCTGGAGTGCTCGAGAAATAAAGAGGGCGAAAGGAATACCGGCAAATTGAAGCTAAACGATATCGAAATTGAGCAGGTTAAGTTAATTCACGAGTGTGTGGATGGGGAGATGGAGAGACGATTGAAGGAAGGCAGAAAGGTGCTTGAAGCTTTAAAGAAGGTGGGAATAGGGCGAATTTTAGAAATTAGGTGAAAGTTGGTGTGTGTAAGAGTGCCTTAATGCTGTTAGGCATGGAAGCGAAACGTGGACGAGACAAAACATGAAAATAGAATTTCTGCGGTTGGAATGGACTTTTTGCAAACAATTTGTGACAGAAAGAAGAGTAAATAGACCGTGTAAAGGAAATAAGAGGACGGAAATTGGTCCGAAATTATTCGGTGGGACGCTCTGTATAATAAAGCGGGTGATAGTCGATAAATCCCCGCTATAAAATAGGAGATACAAGGTTTGAAGGAGATACAAGGTTTGAGACTACTAATTTAAACTAATGTTTCTCTTTAATTTAATAAAGTATCGAACGGGCGCGCCATCTATAGGCGACGTTCTAAATTCATGTACCCGATTCAAACGTTTTGCAGTAACACGTAAATATACTTACAGAGTGAATTTATCGATTAGGATGTACAGGGTGGCCCGGTTAAAGCGGTAAGTCTCCATCTGCAGCCAGCATCCCCTTGCGATTAGGATGGTTCCCGAATATCCGTGTAAATGTATTAGCGAAATTAAGTCAAAAAGCCGCTCGTCTTGACTGAAAGGGAAGCGGGTTCTTTTGAGCGGACATTGAATCCCTTGAGGAGGAGGAAGGGTTGAGTTAGTTGGACACACATAAATGTATTCCAAACTTTTATCCGTTCATGTCCGGGTAAACATAAATCGCTTCCGCACGAACTCCTAGATACAGGAATGCTATCTCCTATCAGAAGAGCCTCTAAGACTGCCGTCCGGCACGTCCCGGATAAAAAGAAAACACATAGCCCCTCGTGAGTTGTCAAGGATGCGTGAAATTGATTGATTTACATCGTGGGATACAATTAAACTATCACTGCAACTTTTTGCCCGGGGAATCTAATGGAATATGTACTGCTTTGGAATAATAAAGGGGGCGATGAGGAAGACTGAGGTCCCTTGTATGATGATGGCTTTTTCCAGCGTTGAGTTTTCCAGCTTTGAGTTTTCCAGCGTTGAGTTTTCCAGCGTTGACTTTTCCAGCGTTGGCGTTTTCCACTGTTGGTTTTTTCAGATTAGTCTGGGGTTTCGAAAGAATCTTGCTAACTCATTGCTGTTGCTGTTTTCAACGATCTCGTATCTCTCTTGAATCCCTGCTAGGTTTATATGATTATAGGATTGTACTTACCTTGTAAGGATGGACGTACATACGTATTGTATATTTATGCACTTATAGTAGAAGGTAGTAGAGGATACTGAATCTCGTATCTCTTGAATCCCTGCTACGACTATATGATTATAGTATTTCACTTACCTTGTAAGTATAAAATTTATATTTATATTTAATATACATAGATACTTACCGCCTTATAGTAGATACATACAAGATTCTGAACGATACTGGAATGATGATATCCTACCACATGTGATGCTGCTCATCTCGTGGCTCTTGCGCCATCTAGATGTCTCGGGTGGTAGCTTCGCCAGTCTCCCTGAAGTAGACAATGCCTTCAATGATGACCCATCTCAACATCTCATGGGCTACTGCGCATCTAAAGTTCGGCCAAATAGTCAGGGCGGCCATGGCGGCAATTCGCCCCGCAACAATGGAAGAGCAGCTCAATTTAAATCTGAAATCCCAGAAATTATAATGCGATATTACTATGTATGAGAACATTATTTGTCCAATACTTCGGGGACGGGATTGGATTTAACAGGCACACAGATGCAAACGAATTATTTCTGTGCATTAACTACATTGCGACTAACGCATTCGAATAATGATGGTTTTGGGATTAAGGTTTTAGTTTCGTAGGGCACGAAGCCTTGGTTCTGCTGGATTTCTGCATGTATTTAATTTAGTTGTCGCGAACTGTTTGGTTATAGCACATTACGGCAGCCACATTACACTTGCAGTGGTTGTCACACATCATTTATTAGTTTTTTCCACATATTGTTTAGTCGTTACCACACATTATTTAGTTGTTATCACACATTTAGTTGTTATCACACATTTAGTTGTTATCACACATTTAGTTGTTATCACACATTTAGTTGTTATCACACATTTAGTTATTATCACACAGTTAGTTATTATCACACAATATTTAGTTGTAGTCTCTCATCATTATTAGACTCCTCCCATGATTCGACTTCTAGGAATCCGACAACTGTCATTGTTGCATTTTCTGTCACTATTAAACTTTGTTTTATTATTAAACATTCTATCGTTATTAGTCTTCGTTTGTTTGTTCGATTCCATATCCGCACTGCACTTTGTTTAGTTATCAAACCGCGTTTAATTACACATCCGACACTAATCAGTTATGAGACATCGTTTAGACAAATGAAAGTTAGTTCAAATCGTTGCCTAGCAACCGAAACACAAATGGCGGCTCCATTTTCTAGTTACATCGCGCAGCCCGATGACCGACCTACACCCTACAGTATCTTTGACTTCATCCTCTTCCATCCTTGTCCACCGGCAGCTCGTATAGGGGAGCCGG
This sequence comes from Quadriops clusia, assembly GCA_033557875.1. Taxonomy (NCBI): domain Eukaryota; kingdom Metazoa; phylum Arthropoda; class Insecta; order Coleoptera; family Hydrophilidae; genus Quadriops; species Quadriops clusia. The sequence goes on along the minus strand of JAWQRP010002962.1, from coordinate 4,018 downwards.
TTGGGCGAGAAAGAGCGAGTAGCGCCTTGTCGATGGGCCACTAGGTGCCTCTGTCGGGCACTGCACCTTGTGTCAGTCTGGCGAATGTATTAGGTCTGTGGCTGTAAGCTTGTCAAAGTTTCGCTGCTGGGCGGTGCAAAATCTACAAAAACCTCTCGGCATTAAGCGAACCGGTCGTTCGGTAGTCTAAAATGCGCAAAATGAGCGTCCCAGGAGGGAATCAGTCGGGAAATCGCGATTCTGTGCCCAATCTCGTCTAGATACGTATGTAAATAGATCTAGTAACATGGTGCAAACTGCGTGTTTTTTCATTTAATTGCGTACGAATCGTCGAAAGCGCCCGAAACGCTTCATCAGAATGGGTTGTGTGTTCATCTACTGTCTAATCATACTTCATGTCGTCGCTTCCGACGAGCTGAGTGAGAATAACCTAGGTACATAATAACACCCATTGTCACAATAGAGATAAAGCTTTGTTTTTGTAAACACTATGTTTACAGCTTCCTCTTGTGGAACGCACTCACTCGCGATTTTCTTTCAGAACCCAGCAAGCCGTTGAATCTTACCATCCACGATGTCACCACCAATACCATCCACCTGAGCTGGAAGGAACCCGAGAGACCCAACGGGGCCATCGAGGGGTACAGAGTCTACTTCATGCACGACAACTTCACTGATGTCCGCAAAGCCATAGGAAGCAGCCCTCACATCAAGTTCAATTTGACAGGCCTAAGTAAGTTTGAATTACTTCTTCGTTCTAGATAATATATATATATATATATGCATTACGTTAACCAAGCAGAATCGTAACGAAGAATAATGCAAATTTGGTTAATTGCAAATTCCACAATGAATAATAATGCAAATTTCACAAACAACTATAATGCATACTTGACAAGCAACAATGACATGAAAACTGTCACTTTTAGTTTCTTTTGTTTTATGACCATTCCACAGCTAACTATGTTTTGTTTCCTGTTATTGCAGTTTTAAATGACAGATTTAACTTTAATGAATAATATTGATTCAGATTTTAAATGTCATCGTTAGTGCCTTTTGTATTGTCCCTAAGTTCTGTTCCTTCCTGATTTTTCCACAGCTAACTATATGCTCTTGTATCGTCATTGCATTTTGAAATGACAGGTTTAACTTTAATAACCAGGTAGTTTTAAATTATATGTGGTTTTATGTTATGTGTGGTTTTACCTTATATGTAGTTTTATGTTATATATGGTTTTATGTTATATGTGGTTTTATTAACTCATAATCGGGTAGCCACCTAATCTACACTTTATAACAAAGAATCTATACTTTATAATAAAGAATCTACAGTCAATAACAAAATAATTTACAATTAATAACAGACCGGTCATGCTTTTTGTATTCGTAATGTCTTGCTACTTGGCATGTCAAATTAGTCATATCGAAACTAATCATACCAAAACTAATATTACCAAAACTAATATTATCAAAACTAATATTATCAAAACTAATATCAAAATTAATCGTATCAAAATTAGTCATATCAAAACAAATACATAATGAAAGTACAGTAAAACGACTCTTACCTCTTATTCCTCAATATAAAGTTGTAAAAAAAGCAAGTTTGTGCACAGTATGTGACTGTTAACTCAAATTTTAAATGTCATTGTTAGTGTCTTTTGTTTTGTCCCTAACTTCTAGGGTTAGTTCATCTCCCTAATTCTTCCACAGCTAACTACGTTTTTATTTTCTGACATTGCATTTTGAAATAGCTAATTTACTATTAATAACCTAATCTACTTTTTATAACCAAAGGATAATTTTTGAGTGTTTTTCGTTTTCTCGTTCACTATTTCTTATTACAGAGAAAAAAATTCCTCAACAGTATTGATTCATTGTTAGAGTCTTTTGATTTGTCCCTAACTTCTATAGTCAGTAATCCCTGATTATCCCACAGCTAACTATGCTTTTGTATCTTCTTAGTAGAAGTATATACAGGGTGTTGCATATAAAGGGTGTTGCATATAAAGAGTGTTGCATATAAAGAGTGTTGCATATAAAGAGTGTTGCATATAAAGAGTGTTGCATTTAAAGGATGTTGTATTTAAAGGATGTTGCATTTTAAGGATGTTGCATTTTAAGGGTTTTGCATTTAAAGGATGTTGTATATACAGGGTGCTCCAATAAAAAAGGTTGCTAATTTGTAACCATCATGACATAGAAGGATGTTGGGTTGCATAAGCGTTACATATAAACTAAGAAGTTAGGTAACCATACTTCATCAGTATCATATTAAATGGCGAAAAAACTGATTTATTAACATAGTACCTTATCTAAAACCTTATATAAAAGAGGCGGCTCAAAATGTTCGCTTTTCATGAACCATATTTAATTGAACACCTTATAGATAAATATGGCATACGTAAAGCTGAAAAAAGGAAGTTCATGCGCAATTTGCTGAACTGTTTCAATTTTTTTTATAATAGCATTGTTTAAATTTTTTTTATAATAGCATTGTTTCAACTTTTTTTTATAATAACACTGTTTCAATTTTTGTTTAATTTACTTTATTAATGCCTTTTGTTTTGTCTCTTATTTCACTAGACAGTTATTTTCAAATCTTTACTGTCTTATTAGTCTTAATTTTTTTAGTTTGTCTCTGAACCTTTAGTGTCTTAATAGCCCTAGGATTGTTTAGTCTGTCTCTGAACCTTTATTGTCTTAATAGCCCTAGGTTTTTTAGTTTGGCTCTGAGTCTAAGTTTGTCTGAACCTTTAGTGTCTTAATAGCCCTAGATTTTTTTTAGTTGGTCTCTGAACCTTTACTGTCTTAATAGCCTTAGGTTTTTGTAGTTTGTTTCTGAACCTTTAGTGTCTTAATAGCCCTAGGTTTTTTTAGTTTGGCTCTGAGTCTAACTTTGTCTGAACCTTTAGTGTCTTAATAGCCCTAGATTTTTTTTAGTTGGTCTCTGAACCTTTACTGTCTTAATAGCCCTAGGTTTTTTACTTGTCTCTAAATCTAAGTTTGTCTCTGAACCTATAGTGTCTTAATACCCCAGCTTTTTAGTTTATCTCTGAATCTAAGTTTGTCTCTGAACCTTTACTGCCTTAATAGCCCTAGGTTCTTTTAGTTTGTCTTTGAACCTTTAGTGTCTTAATACCTCAGTTTTTTAGTTTGTCTCTGAATCTAAGTTTGTCTCTGAACCTTTACTGTCTTATTAGCCCTAGGTTTTTTACTTTATCTCTGAATCTAAGTTTGTCTCTGAACCTTTAGTGTCTTAATACCCCAACTTTTTAGTTTGTCTCTGAATCTAAGTTTGTCTCTGAACCTTTACTGTCTTAATAGCCCTAGGTTCTTTTAGTTTGGCTCTAAATCTAAGTTTGTCTCTAAATCTAAGTTTGTCTCTAAATCTAAGTTTGTCTCTGAACCTTTAGTGTCTTAATACCCCAGCTTTTTAGTTTGTCTCTGAATCTAAGTTTTTCTCTGAGCCTTTACTGTCTTAATAGTCCTAGGATTTTTTACTTTGTCTCTAAATCTAAGTTTGTCTCTGAACCTTTAGTGTCTTAATGCCCCAGCTTTTTACTTTGTCTCTGAATCTAAGTTTGTCTCTGAACCTGTACTGTCTTAATAGCCCTAGGTTTTTAACTTTGTCTCTGAATCTAAGTTTGTCTCTGAACCTTTACTGTCTTAATACCCCAGCTTTGTAGTTTGTCTCTGAATCTAAGTTTGTCTCTGAATCTTTACTGTCTTAATAGCCCTAGGTTCTTTTAGTTTATCTTTGAATCTAAGTTTGCCTCTGTATCTAAGTTTGTCCCTAAACCTTCACTGTCTTAATAGTCCTAGATTTTTTACTTTGTCTCTGAATCTAAGTTTGTCTCTGAGCCTTTACTGTCTTAATAGCCCTAGGTTCTTTTAGTTTGTCTCTAAATCTAAGTTTGTCTCTGAACCTTTAGTGTCTTAATACCCCAGCTTTTTAGTTTGTCTCTGAATCTAAGTTTGTCTCTGAACCTTTACTGTCTTAATAGCCCTAGGTTCT
>JAWQRP010002961.1:0-14307 GCA_033557875.1 Quadriops clusia | reverse complement strand
ACATACTACCAATAAAATATCAGAAACTTTTTTTAAATGAGCCTAAAGGAAAAAATTCGACAAATTAATTTTTTCCAGTCTTTCCCCACTGTGCGCCGTATCATTGCCGAACCACGAATCTCAAACAGTAGCAACTGAACTATCAAAATTCTTTTGCATATTTGGCATACCCAAAAGCATATTATCCGATCAGGGAACCGATTTTACTTCAAGATTAATGAAAGATTTAACCAAATTATTTCAAACAAAACATTTGCTAAGTTCGCCATATCACCCCCAAACCAATGGAGCTTTAGAACGTTCCCATTTAACATTAAAAGATTATCTAAAACACTACATTAACGACAAACAGGATAACTGGGACGAATTCATCCCATTCGCAATGTTTGCGTATAATGCACATATACACAAATCCACTGGTTACTCACCTCACGAAACGCTGTTTGGCAATAAACCCTATCTACCAAGTTCAATAACTCAGGAACCTGAATTTAAGTACTCATATGATGACTACGTAATTAATTTAAAACAGAAATTAAATATTACCCAACATATCGCTAGAGAAAACTTAATTTCTTCAAAACAAAAGTCTAAAACATATCAAGATAAAAAAAAGTAAGAGATCATCAATATAATGTCAATTAGTCTACGTTCTCAATAATTCAAACACACCCGGTCTAAGCAAAAACTTATCATCGAATTATAAAGGTCCCTATAAGATCATAGCGGTATACCCAAATAAAACCATCAAATTAAAAATAAACACATCACGTATCATATAAACCAATTAAAGCCTTTTGTTACAGATAATGAAGACGTTTAACGCTACACTATACGCGCTCGTAATTTTAACCGCAATTCACTAGTCTTATTCAGAACAACCTTACCATATAACTTCGTTAAATAATCACTCCGGTATTTTTTACAATAAATTAGGAGACACTCACATCTCAAACACCTTTTTTACGTTATTAACGAATTTCAACTTGTCACTTTCCGATGAAAAGTTGAATGTTCTAGTATAACGAAGCGATTTTCGTTACTTCAAGGTTTATCCATTTTGCCGCTCATTTTTGAATCGTTTCGTTGCCTACTCCATGATCGGGTGATCATGTGATAATTTCTTGTTAGCATAAGGCATTCTATTTTGTATTGCGCATATCCTAGTAGTGGGAATTCAAGTTTACCTCTTTGCCATTTGGCCGTTAATTCGAGAGTCGGTACCCGAGAGCCATTTGAGTAAGTCGAATCTATTTTCGGCCTTGCAGCCGTTCCGTTTCCGGAGAGCTAAGTCCTAGCTAGTTAACTTCTAATTCGTCTTTAACCACTCATTCTTATTAGGACTTAGTCTCTCAAGAACAATATTTCATTTGACTCCAAGTTAAGGCAAATAATCCCGTACCCTTTACCGTTCCCTACAGAGGCTTGAGTTTTCATTCTCTGCTTTACCCTTCCCTACAGAGGCTTGAGTTTTCATTCTCTGCTTTACCGTTCCCTACAGAGGCTTGAGTGTTCATTCTCTGCTTTACCGTTCCCTACAGAGGCTTGAGTTATCATTCTCTACTTTACCGTTCCCTACAGAGGCTTGAGTTATCATTCTCTACTTTACCGTTCCCTACAGAGGCTTGAGTTATCATTCTCTACTTTATCGTTCCCTACAGAGGCTTGAGTTATCATTCTCTGCTTGACCGCTCCCTAAATCCTGCCTGAAGCTATAAGTTGCAATTACCATTTTCTTGCCATCAAGATCCGCAGCACCGTCACTTATTGCTTCTCTAAAATTCCCGCATTTGACTCTCCGACTCACGACCACGTGTTCCCCAAATTTTCTTCGCAAGGCGGCTCGACGACACCAATTTGGATGGTTTCGTCCAAACATCCAAATTGGGAGATTTTAAAGACTTCCCCGAATATTTCACTCCGTAGTTGGTTGGCCGACAGGTTGGCTTATAGAAGCACTGTCGTCCTTCAATATTTCTTTTAAAATTTCGTATGTGGGGTTCATTAGTATGCCCCCCACATAAACTACCGTAATTCTGTGTTCAAGCCAATACGTGCTACCGACATTTATCTTGACCGCGTTCCGAGGCAGATTTGTGCCGAAACCGAAAGCCCCAGTTGCACTGAGCAACCATAATTTCCGCCGATTATTCCGTATAATTAAATATTCCGTTAACTAGTAATTTAGACTTAAAAACCGCGAGAATCCTGTCGCTACCGAAAGACCCAGTTGTCCTGGGCAATTACCGATAATTTTAAATATCGAAAATTGTAATTGGCCTCTAGTAGGCAATTATTTTGTTAATTTGGCATTTGGTTTTAGTTAATAGAATTTAATTTATGATTACCGGAGTTTTCTATATTTTTCCTCTAAAAAAGAATATAGTGGCGCCCGAGTTTTCCGACCGTCTCTGCGAAGTGATTAAACCCTTAGTAATTAGATGCTACCCGTGGGCTTCCTCATCGAGAGGAAAATAAGATCGTCACACTAGAAAAATATTACCAGGCATCCAGCACTCTATGCTCTCATAAGGGCACTACACAACTTCATAATCACGTAGTATTTTATTGTGACACCTCATTGCGAAACGTATAAATTAGAATTAAGAGTATTAAGGAAAAACTTGAAACTGTTAAACGTTTAACATGCCATAACTTTTATCATGACACCAGCGTGAAATTCAAAAGAGGAATTTTTAATGGTGCTTCCTATGTATACTAAGACGACTCGATACATTCAGTAATATTTAATCAGAAGGCAATTCAAACATTAATGAAAAAACAGATTTCCATTGTTTCCGATGCTATTACCAACTTTAATGCTTCTATTCTGATACTACAACTTAACGAAGAAAAACTAAATAAAAACATAAATATTTTTAATAAATTTTCACAAGATACTGCCTCCATAATAAACGAATTAAAATTGCGAATTATCGTTACTGAACAAATTAGTCTTTTAAATCAGATTTGATCTGATTTGTCTTCTTACTACGATCTTATTATATCATCAATTACTCTAGCCAAGCACAATATTTTGCACCCACAAATAGTCTCTCCTCACACGTTATATTCAAAATTATCTAAAGTAATTTTAAAAGGCGGACTTCAATGGCCTATTCCGTTAGCCTACGCGTCTATTCATAATTATTTCAATATGATTAAATTAAACGTTGTTTATATAAATCAAAATTTAATATTTGCCCTTAAGGTTCCCTTGGTGGACGACATCAGATTTAATCTATATGAAATCTTACCATTACCCATTGCTCACAATCAATCCGATCTATATTCTTATATTATCCCTTCCTCTCCCTATTTACTGATAAGCACGAATAAGGTTTACTACAAACAGCTTCAAGACACGAGCCAATGTTCTTCCACGATACCGCATGAATACATCTGCTACCTGACGAATGCAAGACGCACCCAGGAGAAACCAACGTGCGAAACACTTTTGCTCACATCCTTCCTGAAGACGATACCTACGTTATGTAAAACACAAACCATCAGAGCCACTTTCGAGGTATGGCACCCCCTAAGGTCAAACTCATGGATTTTCATCATAACGGATCCAACCCAGCTAACACTGTCATGTCCTGACGAATTTTTAGAAGACATTCACTTATCTTCCACCGGTATCATCCGAATGAATTCCGGCTGTAAAGGTTATACACAAACTTTTATTCTGGAGTCGTCGAAAGACATCAAGAAAAACCTAACCGGTGTTGTACCCGACTACAATATCATCCTAGATGATTGTTGTATTACAATGCGACCGAATTTAAGTAATTTCCATTTAGAACCCATAAGATTAAATTCGATAAACCTCGATCAATTAAAGTTTGCTTCCCACAAACTGGAACAACTAGAAAATGAGCTTCAAAAGAATATGGACCAATCTACCCCACATTCTACAACGAGCTGGTTTCCATCACTCATATCATCAATAGTGTCGTTAATTGTGTTAGTGATTATTTATAAAATATTAAAATGTTTAGGATTCATCGCCATACTAAAGAAGTGCCTGTTTCTGTAGTTCTGACAACCCACGAAGAAATTGCTGCGGATGTCTAAAAATATTCAATACCAATGTAACTACCCACTCACCCGTGACACCCAGACAATTATCTGAAATGCTTAGAGACAAGGACAATGAACACGAACTACGGAACCTTCATGCCAGAAGAACCCCCATCGGACCCTCCGTGACAATGGAATAATAATAATAATAAAAAAATGTACCAATGTATAATTATGCGATTCACTTAATCTTCAATTGTTTCTATTATTATAAACGCTATAATTGCGTTCTAATTACATTTTTCATATTATTCACTTTTTATAATTAGGAATTTTTGTGTTAGATTTAAGATAATAATTACTCTAGTTAATTAGTACAATTTAGTTGATAAGTTTATAATAGGTTTAAGTATCTTTAAGAAATATGTATTAATTGATTTACCATTTAAATCAATCTAAAAAGGGGAGGTGTTGGATACTCAACCTTTCCTATAATAGGCAACCTATTCCACTCCTACCTTAAGTAACCCTGTCATAGGCAACCTAATGTACGCTACCCTATCTACCCCTTTCAATAAACCTTCGTTGGCGGAAATCTTGGCTCCAGGGCATCCTGGAGAGAGCGTCCAGGCAGGCTTGCACTGTTGTGTGCCGACTGTGCCATTGCAAATTGGTTGAAGGCAGCCATACCAAAGTGAAAGTTGTGGGACGACGCCAACTAAGGGTGGTGGAAGAGGCTAAAATGCCTCACCCAGAAATCCTGGTATGTTACCTTCGCAACAGTCTAAATTACACCAATGAGAAAATCCTCAACCTAGGGTTTCTATAGGAACCTTTACCTACAAGGGACGTGTCAAAGGTCTTCCCACGGATATCTGCGCGTTAGTATACAAGCCTGACTGCAACAGACCTAGAGCAGCCTTAATGCTCAGGAGAGGAATTAATTTTTCCGATCTTTTAGAGTTCACTCAGGGGATCTTGCGGTTGCCGAAGTGGAGGTCCCCACGGAGAAACGCATTAGGCGCGTCATCATGGTCTCTGCCTATTTTCCAGGAGACAAGTCAAATCCACCACCGAATGAGGTCAAACGACTCATAGAGTGGTGCAAAAGAGGGGGAAAACACTTCCTCATGGTGTAATCCCCTCGTCGAGGGAACGTGTTTCAGGCGCGAGGGGAGTGGGCTCTCAGGAAGAGGCAGGCTTGGGCGGCAGTTACAAAGTAACAGGTAAGGTCTGCACGGTGTAACAATAGGTTGCTGAAGAAATCAAACAATGAACTAATTAAACGATTTAATGTAGGTAACAAAAGTGCTGTATACAAGAGAGTTAAGAGGAACAATGCTTGAGGCGCAGAATAACAAGAATTCTAAAGGGAGTACTTACGCCTCAGCAATTAAGGGTAATAATAAGCTATCAATAAAATAAGTAAATATAACTAACACTCTAGACAGCTAAATGTCGACAGAACCGCAATTAATAATAATAATTTAACCAAAATAATAATGTAGAACAGCAGTAAGGTAAGCTGAGTATATTAAGTAATACTCCATACAGCTAATTGAGTACTGTCAAAATCCGCATTAGACTAATTAACATAAAACACAGAAAAATAAACCAAGTATAATTCAATATAATTTTTAGGTAGCTCTCTATACAGCCAAATAGTATAAATTTTAATAGAATAGGACTCCTCGTCCGTGAAGTATAGGTAAGTAATAAATTACTGTAATCAAAAAAATCAACGTAAGCGCAGGCCTGCGCAACCGCGACTACGATTATACAAAAAAGAAAAAAATAATAAAATAGTACGGACTCGGTTTACAAGTAAATACGTGAAAGATAATCAACAAAAAAAATGTTGGCTTAAATAGTCTAATAAATAAATGTGTAACAGAGGAAAAACAATTTTACGGATATAATGGATATAGGTCGTAAGTACTGATCATTAAATGAATATGAATATAGATAATGCAAAAATTAATGTTCAGACCAATCTGGACGTAATTAATAATAGCGCACATTAAGGGTCTTGGAACAAGACGCAACTTTGATATTAAAAATAAAAAAAATTTCCACATGGCTAAATCAAATGGTGATCTAGCGGCCCTGTGTTTTATTTTTTCAAAATAATTAATTTTTAATATAAAAATTTATATCGAAGACGTAAATATAGCCTTAACAAAAAAATAAAAAACAGAGACGCTAGATACTTTTAAATAGAAGCCATTCCTGAAAACCATTTTTTAAAATCACATTTAATAAAGCCAGTAGCTTTATTTGAAATTTATAAATCGATGCTGTCTCCATCTATTGTCATTGCGTAACTAAACTATCTTTATCTCTTAAATGGGTATCTCTTATTCTTTCCCACGATGGATGTATACCTGAAATGGGATTTTTTGCATCCCTTGAAAGTAACTCAACTGTTGCAAAATATTCGCTGTGATTAAAAACTTGTTTTGGAACATGTTGTCAACGAAATGTACGGCTCGATCAAATCTTCTTTTAGACAGAATTGTGTGCATTCTTGCGCATGGCAAGAGCGGGGTTCTCGAGGAACGCCCGCTTCATTTGTTCCTATGTCTTCCAATTCGTACGAAATAGCATAACCCAGTGTGACGCATTTTCTTGGTTTCCGTCGATTGCCGCCTGCAAACGCTGTTCGTCGGACATGCCCAACCGCCTCGCGTATGATTCTACGTCCAGCATTTACTTCCGCAGATTTACCTTGCCCTTTACAAATTTCGGTGGTGGCGACGGCGCCGTAAGATAGACAAGCTGGTGAGGTTTCCGAGAACCGACCTCAGTTTCGACGGATCCCGACGCTTCGCTCGCGGCGGAAGTTACTGGGGTCGCGGTCGCACCGACGTTTTGCTCCTTTGTCAACGACATAATCATGACTTCTAATTTATTGAAACGCTAGTCCGATCGTTTCTGATGGTCTTCGAACATCTTTAAGATAGCGCAGTCATCCGCCGAGCTGACTGATTCGCGGGGCGTCGCGTAATCGTGTTCCATGGCAAACTTATTTGACGCTTGTCGCGTATTGTCTCAAATGTTCAAACCACCCTTCGCCGATCTAACAGAGTGTTTGTTTCGTTACCGAGCTGTAAGAGTAACTATCTTGGTCACGGCACCAACTGCAACGGGACCTAATTTGTATTAATTATTATTACTTAATACTTGATCGTCGCTTTAGGCATGATCGTCAGATAAAAGGGTTAGGACTTTATTACGAAGTGAAGATATAGTAACCTATTCTTTACCTTACGTACAGTTTGGTGAATGATTGGCTCTTGCTTTAGCAACAAACTCTCTGTTTATGGGTGAAGGAAATTGAACAAGTGAAACGCATACAGGATTAAGATGTCTATTGGGACAAATGGCATAAAATAAATACAAACAATCTACAAATTACAGGAATATCTCGCAAGATTGACAAAATTGTTAGACACAAGTAAGTCAACAGAAAATACACTTATGGAACTAACTAATTCTATAAATCAGGTAATATACAAGTAGATAACCTAAGAAATCTAAACTATTACGACCGGCCAACGCAAATCTATTAAATTGATGCAAGAATTAATGTTTGCCTATGACCGAAATACCAAGCTGCATGGGGCGTAAGTGCAACCGACCGGACTAACGTATCGAATTGCAGTCACAGACAGCGGCTCTGTCTGGGGCGGAAAGGCCACTACCTGACTATTCTGGATTGGTTTTGCTTATTTAAATATGAGACAACCCTATTTGATGTTAGCAATTTCTGTCGTTTGTACGTAAGCCTTTGTTGACACCTTTACCTCAACCCCAATACCTCGTCGTACGCACGAGATATTAAAGCGAAAATCAAGGGAACAACTTTGCCTTTGGTGGCACACCTCTCTCTGTTATCAGCAAGATCTCATAAATTGAGCGGACTAATCAACCCTTCGATATCAGCCGTCAAGCGGCAGAACATAGGAAAGGTCGATAAATCCCACAACTTAATAAATCCAGCGGAACCCAGTGAGACAGAAACTACCAGGCCTCTTTGAACTGTTATATCAGCGCCTTCGGAATGAGCTTGATTAGATTACACTTGGCTGTCTGGTCCAATTATCATACAATGCATGTATTGTAAGAACCTGAGTAGACCCAATCAAGGCAATCAATGGACACTCGCCCAGAAAGTGGCAAGTACTTATCCAATTGAATTAGAGCACAAGCAGGGGAAGAATAAATTCAGTTATGTTGGCTCAAGGTGGGATCTTTGCATATTCTCATATCATCCAGCCAAAGGCGAAGGAACCGAGCGAATGTGCAAGACAACACCTTGAACAAGTGTGCAATGTTATGATGAGGAGAAATTATCTATGAAAGTTATATTCAATTATTGTTTGCGCAGAATTTCGCCTTATGGTTGCTCTACACCATGGCCCACACAATGGGTCAAACAATGGGCCAGGATGACCTCGTAGAGCCCGAATTACTAATCCGTCCGAGACTAATTGCATGCATTTTATATGGTCTGGTAATTATTGCATTCGGCAATGAACGCGTATGTTCTTGGTTCCTCTACATTATGTCGATGATTGCCCTTAGAAATTATATTGCGCTCGTTCAACCCGTTAAAAAGTACATTGATAATGAAATACATAATTGAGGTTATGTTATTACAATTAGGTTGACCTTGCAGTCAAAAAGTTACCGGACTGAACACGTCTATGGTCAATTGTCAAATTAGTACTGCAACATGGACGTCAAAGTGATTGCCGCTGCGGCTATTTTTTCAGCTTGCGTTTTTGAGTGTTATGTGGCCATAAACGACCAAAAAGTGAATAAATGGCGAAAAAGAAGGTGGTGGATGATTTGTATGCATCGCAAAAGAACGAGGTAAATTGATTAAACTACAGATGTAGCTGAAATTATTTTGTCTAGGTTAAGTTTAAAATTACTTGCATAAAGTAACGGTCCACATTAATTTCAGAGAAAGCATGGAGAATCAACTTGCAGAGTTTCTCGTCGAACCATCAGGAGAATTCAACAACTTTGTGCGAATGTCATTTGTCGACTTCGAATATCTTTTACAGAAAATATCTCCACAAATTGCAAAGCAAGACACTGGGATGCGAGACTCAATACCTGAAAAAGTACGCCTTGCTGTCACTTTGCGATTTTTGGCTACTGGGGATAGCTACAGGAGTTTACATTATTTATTTAAAATATCTAGTCAAATTATTTCGAAAATAAATCCAGAAGTACGTTTAGCACTGAACTAAAAGAATTAGTGAAGGTAAAAAAAATATTATTTGTTATTATTTAAATTTTTTTAATTTTAGTTCACATTCTCACAAAAACAATCTATTCCGTGCTGCTAATTTACCTCAGTACTGTCTTCGGTCAGAATATCTGTATTACTGGTAATCGGGTCAGCGAAAATAGTAATAAGCTACTACTTTCTTGCTGGGAATCGATACCTGGTATGATAGGAATCTTGTAGAGCGAGGCGATGAAGTTGAATAACTACCCTGACCTGAGATTATCTCTCTCAGAAAGCCCAGGATCCTCTATGTTAGAAGGCCCAGGTACTTCTATGTGAGAAAAAGCAGCAGCCTCTTCATCAGTGTGTTCTTCAATTATGTCAGTATTTACCTACAACATAAAAAATAAATTTTATGAATTATTTCTATAATAAGAAAATAAATGATACAATATAGTGTAAATAATTAAATTTTATTGTACTTACTTCCTCCTCTGTATTGAGAATGCTCTTGCATTCATAGATATCCTTTAAAAATCCCTCCGTAACTTCGTAAAAGATCTATATTGGCTTGTATATGTCATCTTGTCCGGCCCCACTTTTCATTGACAATTTCTTCCTTTTTAAGTGGGACCTGAAAGATGTCATAAGGGTTTCTTTCTTCTTTTTGAATTCCACTGTAGGGACACCCATAGCATCTGCTATCCGTTTCCAACCATCGCCAACCTACAAAAGTTAGGTGAGACTCGCAGTGATTCCTTTCATTCTATAAATAGGTACTTACTTTGTTTTTATCTTTATGTAGCTTATGCTTTTGTTCCATATGCATGGCTCTTGCTGATACAACTCAATAAACTTGAATGTTTCGTCATTACTCCAGGAAGTCATGATGAAGTACTGAATTCGGAAGAATAAACAATCGTCTATTCAGAACTACTGTGTTCTGTGGAACTGCCAAGGACGTATCTACCAACGATGCATCTACCGTGCGAATACAGTGAAACCTCGATTGATTGTTCCCGCGAGTTCCGTTTTCCCGCATATGTACTTCGTTTTTTCCCTATAAGTGCCTATGTAATTAATGTAGTGGCAATTAAAAAACCGCATTTGTCTTTTCTTGTTTCTTCATTATTCGTTTCGACAGTCTTGATACTCTTCGGAAGTTTATTATCACTACTTTTTATTAGCGCCTTTTATTTGTTATTTGTTTATTCAACGTGTACTTGCTTATTTCTATTTTTTCATATTATTATGGCCGTTTTTCCGCGATAATCGTTTTTCTATACAGTCTCTACAAAAACCTCAAATTGAGGTTTCACTGTGCCGTGCTTGCGCATACTGGCACCCTTTGAAGTGGGACCAAAAACCGCTCGCAAAGCCATTGTTCGCAATTGTTAGCCAGTAGTACCCCTTCCCTGACCATCTTACGCAATTATCCCTCTTCATGATATCTATGGTTTGCTCTGGCCTAGTATGGGCCAATGTGTAGGGAAGCCTTTTAGCTGAAAATCATAGGCCATAGTGCGCCAAACCACACATGTCTGCCCTCTACACAATCGTCATGGTTTGTGTTGACCTCATATGGGCCATTGTGTAGAGCAGCCTTTACACGAGATTGCAAAGCAAAAACCCCTTTCGACATCTCCCTTTCGTTTATATAGCCCCCTGCTATGCATCAGTACCCGCTACCTCCTTGTTGCGCAAGTGGTTTCTTCTTGGTGACGCACTTCTCACTCTTTCGTTTAGGCCAAACGTGCACCCTCACGTGAATGCAATAAAACGCATAACTCCTAACCTGGGCGGAGCACTCGAAATGACTTTGCCCGAAATGATTAGAAATACGTCTAGTGTATCGAGCGGTGCCCTTTGCAATGGCCCTCAGATGCGGCGGCATATTAATGTTTACAACATCTGTTATTTTATGCGAAAAATAAATGCAAGCGCAATTGTCGCTATTATCGCAATAATTCCCAAAAATGCAATCGGTACAATATATATCAACGAACATTACAAAATTCGCAATTCGATACCTTTAATTAGGTGAAATTTAGAAGATGATTTTAATTAGTATAATTTAAACGGTACCAAGTGACTTCTTTACCTTTTACACTACTTAACAGTTCAATAAATTAACCATAACACAATTAATTATTACAATTACCAAAACATTAAATGATATCCTTATAAAATTTTCTTGTAATTCAACACATTCTAAATTTACTGAATCGCTGAATCTCTACTCACGTCTGTAATATCCTACTAACGTTGACCTTATGATCCGGAAGAGTTGTAGTCTTTCGTTTTTATGAGATGCCGAAGAAAGGATTCCTGAGGGAGTACCCAGGCAAATCTGCAGCTGTCCAGGAAGATTGGACTTTCAATGAAACATCACCAAAATCGACCAAGACGAAACCCACGAGACGCGATCACAAAATGAATTTATAAAAAAATTACGTATAAGCTCAATTACAGATTTATTTATTCCCTAAGATAAGAAAAATTATATAAGAACCAAATCTTTTCAAATTCACAAAATTACGAAAAAATAGGCGGAAAATCAACTATACCTAATTGGTTCGTAGGGAGAAGCTTAAGATGGAAGAAAATCGGCTGCCACGATACACATCAAAATCTGCCGAAGCGATCCAGTTCTGGCCAAAGGAATACCCTTTTTTTACGGACGATAAACTGATGATGAACTCCTATCAACGATATATCCCAAACTTAACGTTGGTTTTACGAAATCTAATCCAGATTTGTAATTCGATGCTATCAGGAGAAGGTATCGTGGGCCACTGCCTGAATTTCAACTTTAATTCCTCAAACGCAAACTCGGATCGAAAACGGCACTATCTCTCCCCACCGCCGGCAGTACTACACTGATCAAATTACGCATAATAAAAAAATAACGCTACACAGGACTAAGACAGGCTAAAAACCTGATAGACTACTCTACGACAAGAACCAGGCAACTTCTGGGTCTCAGTAAAGTAGATATCAGATTCGTATGTGGCTAGCTTACCCGCCACAGTCACGTCAGGTATCACCTAAACAAAATGGGTAAAGAAGTATCCATGATCTGTAGGCTATGTGAACAGGGCACGGAAATGACCCAGCACATACTATGTGACTGCCGGCAAGAGATTTAGCCTTCTATGTAAAGAGCAAATAGCTCTAGCCCAGGTTAAAACCATGGCTCTCGAAGATCTTGTGGACTTGATAAAGGAAGCAGGGTCTCTGGGAATTGGGTAATTGATGGGTCTTAGCACAATATATCAAATTGGTCGTAATGCTAAGAGACTTGGGACCCCGGACAAACTAACTAACTAGTCAGATAGCTCATTTGCACACAAATTGATTGCCACAATCGGACAATGGGGTATTCCACGGTATATAAACGGCATATATCACGTAAAAGTAGAAGCTTCAACTAAGAAAATGGTATATAACATAAAATTAGGCGATAGTTGTAAGTATGTTAAATAAATTATTAAAAGCGAAGGTCACGAAAACGGAGGCAGGACTTGTGACGTCAGTTACGCTTGGTCACTGTGATTGGTTCCCTGTGATAATATTCTTCTATCCTTATATTTCTTTTGAAGCTGCCAATAGTGCTTTCTCCTATTCGTTCTGTTTGAATCTCCTCGTCAGAACTGCTTGTTTGTAGCGTGTTCGTGTGTGAAATATTATAAACAAATTAGTTAGATAAATACATTATGTCGATTAAAAAGTGTTTTGTTCCCAATTGTTTAAACAATTCGGACAACACCGACAAAATCTTTTTAAGCATCCCAAAGAACGAAGAGGTCTCGAGGTTATGGTACAAAGCGATTAATAAAACATTCGTAAAAACCAAAGGATATTGCTGCGAGGACCATTTTAATGTAAGTATTTAAATGAATTTTTAATAACATTTATTTAAAATTGGTCTAATATGTGTAATTCAGTTACCTTTGCTAATTTTTTGCAGTTTTGTGGGTATTTATATGTCATAACCTATAAACCATATATGTATGTTCATAATCTGTTCAATGAGGCATCACGAATCATTTTTGTGTTACAAACCATTCCTCATACAAATTTAGGGCACGTATATTCAAATTGTTCAATGCATCGTTAAATTCCTATGTCATGTCATGTTCAAACGACCGGAAACGATGTACAGCAGTTTGAAGGCGTATAGTTCCGCCACGTTCGAACGAACAGTTTGACAATACGAAATCCTTCGAACATAACAGCACATACGAATTCGAAGATCTTCGAACGATTTGAAAATATGGGTCATAGTTTGTTGTGATCTAGCATTAAGGGTGAGGACAGACGGGGTTTCCATGTTAGTTACTAACCACTGGGAAGCGC
Organism: Quadriops clusia; assembly: GCA_033557875.1. Taxonomy (NCBI): domain Eukaryota; kingdom Metazoa; phylum Arthropoda; class Insecta; order Coleoptera; family Hydrophilidae; genus Quadriops; species Quadriops clusia. Next base: position 680 of record JAWQRP010002961.1, on the reverse strand, counting down.
AACTCAGATAACGCCACCCAAGAAGCCCCGTGTGTTCCAGTTCTAAATGATTATCAACTTCTTACGATCTAGTATGTCCCATATACAATATAGTAAATATAAAAAAAAAATTTGATTTTTTTTTAGTTAGAAGAAGATTGTGTCAATTGGTTGCAGTATAAATTTATGAATGTGCGTCTCCAATTACAACGAGATGTTGTGCCACATATCAACTTATCACGTACAACAACAGCAACAGCAACACAGTTTTCTCCACAAAGTAAAAAAAGAAAATTGGAAAGGATGACTGGAAAATGGCATTGTTCTGCAGCATTATTTAAAAACGTTACGACAGAGAATGAAGATGTAGAACTAGTAATACCTAGAGATATTTGCCAGAATAATTTTTGTGATAAAGGTGTACAGGCCGATATACTTTTAAATAAAAGAAGTAAGATGACCATGACAATGCCAAAGGTGGTAAAAAGTAAAGGTACTCAGTTAAATTTCAATTGGTCAATGCAACCACTAAGCCTAACTGGAAGCTCTTCGTTAGAATCAGAAAAGATATCTACAATATCTACTGATTCCAGTGAAAAACGCAGAACATCTAAAGTAGTTATAAGGGACATATGGTACTCGCAAATAGAAATTGATTTTAGATTTTATTTGGGTTTACCTAAAGATGTTTCATTTTTAAT